>JAVIWB010003142.1:0-42227 GCA_031893035.1 Dermolepida albohirtum
TTTTGTGGTAAAGGTGTTTTCTGTGTGATTTTTGGCTATGGCGCTTTGACGCGCCCCCTGTAGTTTGCGGTGTGTTCTCCACCGCAATTCGCGCATGTGGCTGGCGTTTCCTTTGTCTTCTGGCATTCGTCTGTTCTGTGGTCTCCGCCACATTTCACGCACTTGTAGATTGCTCTACAAGTGGCTTGAGAGTGCCCGTACAGTTGGCATCTGTGACATTGCCCGTTGCTGGCTTTCCTTATTAGTGCTTCTACTCGCACTACGAGTTTGCAGATGTCTGTAATGCCGTATAATTCGGCTGCTTTTTCGCGCGACGCCTCCACCAGGACCATGGGGTACGGCGTTTTTCTTATTGGGTGTCTCATCCTTGACACCGCTATGGTTTCTATGCCTTTGTACCTGAGATCCTCCTGAATTTCTTCAGGCGTGAAATCTTCAGGGATGCCGCGGATTACAACTTTTAATGTCCGCTCCTCTTCTAGCCGGTAAGTGTGGTACGGCGTCTTTTTATTGTCTAGCAGCCTTGTTGCTGCCCTGAAATCGTCGGTCGTCGCCGGCTGGATTTTTATTCCTTCTTCGACGAGACGCGCTTTGGTAAACCTTATCCTTTTACTGTCCATTTCTCTGTTGAGTGTGCCCCAAACGTTCTTGTCCCGTACTATGATTGGGGGTATTTTATTTTGTTTTTTGTCTTTGTTGTCGTTTGTTGTGTTCGTTGTGGTTTTTGTGGGTTTTTCTGTGTTTTTATTTGTGTATGAAGCGGATGGTGTTTCTTTCTTTGTGTGGTTGTCTTTTTTGCATTTGGTTGTTTGTTGTTTGATTGTTGTGTTGTTTGTCTCGTCGTCCGAGTCGCGATGTTTTCGCTTGTTTTGTACAAGCGTGAAAGGCGTTTTATCAGGATCCTCATCCTCGTCGGAGGAAGGGATGACGACTTGCATCGCCGCGCCTTTGTCTTTGTTTAGTGTGGTGTTTGTGTATTTTGTGTCTTCCGTGTTTTTTGTTGTTATGTGTTCGTCCTGTTCCATGTCTTCCTGCTCATCTAGTTGCATCAGCAACGTTTTCACATATAGTAGTATGTCGGTCAATTGTTGGCGATTTAATTTTTTCGCCGTGTCTGTGTCCGCGAGCGCGTTGATTGGTGTGTCGATGACAATGTCTATCGGCTTTACCGGTTTTTGTTGTGTCGGTGTTTGTGTTTTGTTTGTCTTTGTGTTGTGTGTTTTGGTTGGGGTGTTTGTGTTGGTGTCGGTATTTGTATTTGCTTTCGCAACCTTACCCGAAGACGTGGGTTTCCTCGCATCTTCGTTGTCCATATTTGTTTCCGTTTCCTTCGCTTTCTTTATCGCGGACGGTTCACCGTCTAAGTGGCGCCGGCCGCAGCCGCCGTCGCCCGAAGAGCCGACGAGAATCGAAAGTGAGGAGCCTGGGAATTTGCGCGTTGTAATTGATGTCTCTATCTTTACTGCTGTTTCTCCTATTGGAAACACTATATTGCACTAACACAATAGAGTCACAACTTGCCAAAAATCTCTTTGATATCTCCGCACGGTTAACAAGTACCAGGTACGTGCTCACAGTACGGCTGTCTCAATGAGAATGATACTGAACAGTGCCTGCCTAAAGTCATTATATCTATGAAGAATCTGCGGCCGAAGTCAAGAATGGACACTTGGTTCCTCCATCATGATAATGCTCCAGCTCACTGCGCCAAAGCTTGCACCGAATATTTGACCACGACAGGATTAAAATTTCTCGAGTACCCTCCCTACAGTCCAGATTTTGTTCCCTGCGACTTTGCACTGTTCCCGCATGTGAAAATGTAGCTAAAACGGAGGCGGTTTTCCAGTGATGAGGACCTTCTTCGAGCTTGGAACAATGAATGTGCTTTACTCCCTAGTGAAACTTGACAGAACTGGTTTAAAGATTGATTTCGGAGGATTGAGAGGTGTATTGAGTGTAGAGGAAATTACTTTGAAAAAATTAAATAAACAAAGCTGTATTGCAAAACTTTCCTAGTACCCTTTGTATAGTGCAATTCATTCTTAGTTATTCTTGTTATTGTTTTTCTAGTTGGTTTATCAACCGCCAAGTATTGGTACTTGTGTTTTTTAAATTTGATTCTCTTTCTTGAATTCAGTCAATATTTCTTCTGTTTTTATTGGTGACTTAATTAGCTCGTTCTAATTAGTTTTTTAATTGCATGTTTAACTTAGTTAATTTCACAATCGCGAAGTTCATCTATCTCTTGTTCATACTTCTTCTTCTTGGATGTATACAGGATATAGTCAATAAATTTCGAATTTTTCTACCGTTTCCTTTTTTACTTTTATTATTACTTTATTATTATTAACCTTTTACCAACCTAAGGTCTGCATGCTTTGGCATCATATACCTGTAGTATACATCTTTAAATCTTAACTGAGTTGGTTATACACAACAATTCGATTTAATGTAAGAGAAATACTAGATGGATATGCTTTGCAATATGTATTAGCTAACTGACTGTATTTGCCTAAGTAGATGTATAATGATTATTATAGATACATAAATATAAGAATATTTTTATAGTATTTGACTTTATTTAATATATTTATACATTTATTTTCTTCTTGGATAATAATCTTCGTATATCTGAATCCAAAATTGTATATTTTCTGGCAGTAGATTCACATCAGAGTAGAAACCTTCTGTGGCTATATGAAAATAGTTGTAAGGATATTCTTGGGCAGGCTCCCATATTTCGTTATACCCTTCAGGAGTTGGATTTCCGTAGATTGCAAAGTTCGTCCAAAGATTTACCATGTTTCTCCATCCCACGTCTTCTGCACTGCCCGATTCTATATTTGGCGTATAATATCTATTAAACAAGTATCCTATTTCATCCATATGGGAAGCACCTAGGACGAAGAAACCAATGTGTAATATAATCATATAAAAACGCCTAAAGTTCAGCAATTGTTTCCTATAAAATTATATTTATTGTTCTATTTAATACCTAAGAAAATGAACATAAAAAATTTTGAAATCTAATTGATTTAATATTTTGCCCTACTACAAACCTGGAAGTGCTGCCATTGTCGGATACTGATATTTAAAATTTAGTTGAGTATCAGCGCTGAAGTAATATAAATAAATAGGATACGTTGTTGTTTCTAGTTGTATAGTGGTTGCTCTGTGTATCGGAAATGCACAAACCCAATCTGTGAAAAATTCGATGTCGAAGGTGACATTTTCTCTAGATGGTAGCCCACCATCATAATAAAAATCCCGGATTCTTTGAATTATGTCTTGTTCTGCTTCAGAACCCGACTCGATTTCTAAATCAGGGGGTATATATGCCGTAAGGTCTTGTATTATAGTACTTTCCTCATCTGCGTCTTGAAGTAGAGCTAAACCTTCTGCATTATTAAAGCCTACCATATAGGGCACGTGATAAATATCTCCCGATTCTAGGATATCAATAGGACTTCGTTCTAGAAAAGTCGGCCCGTTATTAGAAGCAATTTCAACTACTGGCGCTATAACATCACGACTAGACAATACTAATCTCTAAAAGAAATCGAAAGCATTATATATAAACAAAACTCTCTTTGTTTGCTCTCTTACAATTTCGGCTTCGTATAGTTCATCTGCTGTTACCTCCTGAAGAGAAGTTAACATTTCTTCCCAATTATCAGTTTGAATTCCCAATTCATCGGCTACCAATAATGCTGTATTTCTAGTGCCAGTCGCACTGCTACCAAAAGCATCTGGAATTATGCTGACAGCACTTTCGCAAATTGCTTTGTGAAACAAACCTAAAATAGAAATAAAATACCAGATGTTTGATCACATTAATTATACTTAATTATATTTGTATATGTATATACCGTTTCGTTACCTTTTGACATTGGCGACAGTAAGTGAAAATGAACACTTATGGCACCCGCACTTTCTCCAAAGATAAGGATATTGTTAGGATCGCCACCGAAGTATTCGATATTTTCATTTACCCATTGAAGAGCAAGTACTTGGTCTTTCAAGCCAGCATTTCCAGTAATACCAAGGTCTGGATCATCCAACGTGAGAAAACCTGAAAATATAATTCCCAAGGAAATACATTATCGTAATTAAATTTCAGATTAGAATTAAGTTAATCTTGCTGCTCGTATCGTCAGTTTTTTGTTAGATACCAAAAGGAACACCAGCGTTCCGGAGAACATTGCTATACCTACTTTGTATATTTGACATACCGATAAAATGATAACAAAGTAATTCTTGTCTTCTATATCAAACGCGCTTATACCTTATTAAGAGTAGTATTTAAATATGATCAATGATTAATTGGAAAATTACTAGCAAATAAAGAGAAATATACTCATGTGACATTCGGTGTATACACAAGCACATGTCCCGTCCCATACATTTTGACCATAGGCAGAGCATGTAAAATATTTGAAAACACATCTTGACCAAAATGCGTAAAAAGCAGTTTGCGTAGAATCAATCACAACTCTCATTAGAAAACACATCGTATCATGGCGCATGGCGTCAGAAGAGAGTGAAATCATTAACTTATATATTTAATTTAGTGTCAATTAAGAAGCAACAAGGTAATTGGAGTCTAGCTTTGGCAAAAAAATTACAAAGCGTTTTCATAATTTTTCTTCAAAGTTATTTCTTGAGATATTTAGGTTCTTCAGAGTTAAACAAAATTTTCAAAATAAGCATATTCTGAAAATAAAACTAATAACAGCACAAGTTTTTTTTTGTTTACCATAAGATCCTACTCTGTAATTCATTACCACTAAAACTATATCTTTCGTAAGGAGAAAATCAGCGCCATATTCTCTCTCTTGGGCCGAACCTTCTATGAATCTTCCACCAAATATCCATACCATTACAGCTTTTCCCGTAATATTTTCTACGGGCAGCTATTGGAAAATTTAAGTTGAACAGAATGCAAATATTTATTGGATTGTGATACTTACCCCGGGTGTATATACGTTAAGGTATAAGCAGTCTTCTTGTCCTAGTTCTAAATCATCATTAATTTGTGCTGACGATCGTCCTAGAAGACTGAATTTACGTTGTCTGCATTGCACTAGTTCTACTGTAGCATTTCTTATACCCTCCCAACTTTCAGCTGGTTGCGGTGCCTTTATTATGCAAAACATATTAGATATTTGTATATACATATTTAGAGTAGTATTAGAACATTTTTAGAGGATTTTTTCAATATAAAAAATAATTAGACATTAAAATTAAATTTATTTATAACTAATTAGTTACATTTTTTTGTTTCTTCAACGGTAAACAAAGAGATATTGAAAACGTAAGTTTCTTAATAACAAAATGGATCGAGCTTTCATAAGCTCTTCATATATTAGAAGCGTGAAAGTGATGATCCATGAAAAATTATCGTAAAAGTTATTTATATTAGGTTCAAGTATTTTATTATATCGTTCTCTTAATGCGAAATACATATTTAAAGAAAAGTGGGTGGTTGGTTTTTAATTGTTTCTGGTACATACTGTTAGTTTATAAATTAAATATATAAGGTGTGAGCTAAAAGCCTTTTTCCAGAGCCGATTATGAACGAGAAAGACAGGTATAGCAGTCATATGTGAGATAAACTCATATAACCATACTTTAATTATCATGCCAGTAATTTGGCAAATAGCGATACAATATAATAGTAAAATGCCTATCATAAATAATTTCGTGTGAGTTAAAATGTTAATGTAGATGCTAACTGTACAATTACCTTGAATCTTAGCTCGCCAAGTGGTGGTTTGCCATAGGGAATGCTTTTGAAAGCATAATAATTACTACCATCTTTATTTGTAAAAATATCACCTACTAAATCTCCTTGTGCTATTTTTACTTCTGGACCTTGACAATATATTACCGGTGCCAATAGAAATATAAAAATTAATTGATATAACTGATATAGTTCACAAAACATCACGAATTTTAATCTGATACGTTCATAAATTGTTTATGTAGATTTGAACATTCAAAGAGGTGTTTTGTATTTATATCCATTTTCTCAATTGATCTCGTTATCGAAATTTTTCTCTACGTCTTTATCAGTTTATAAAATCAAATTTTTACCGTACGCTCTAAGTTCTATGATTATATATTTATGTCGTTATCTGTGAAATGATTAATATTGTATACGATACTTTCAATGTTTTTAATTGATTCCAACAATCTAGTGCGTTTATTTTCTTATGCACTTAATTATATTAAAATAGTTCTAGATAAATAGGAAGGCATATTTTAATAGAAATCTTTGTCTTGTTATTTACAATATTTATCAGTCACGTACATATAGTTATAAAATATAAATCTTAAATCAAAGTTTACAAATTAGTACGAATATACTTCAGTTCACCAATATTATATTTGATAACAATCACAATAGTAAATACTTGAAAATGTCTTAAAATACATTTTCTGTTTAATGCGATTTTTTTTGATGCTACGTTCTTTTAGTTGATTTTAACTTTGATAGACTGTATGTATATATATATATATATATATATATATATATATATATATATATATATATATATATATAAAATAGGTAGATAATATAGAAGTTTTTGTAAAAGAAAATGTTACTTACAAACAGTTTGACAGAGTATCCTGAATATTTTGGCAATATAAGTAGAGAAATGTTGCCTAATTAGCTTGTTGGCATGGTAGATAATATAGAAGTTTTTGTAAAAGAAAATGTTACTTACAAACAGTTTGACAGAGTATCCTGAATATTTTGGCAATATAAGTAGAGAAATGTTGCCTAATTAGCTTGTTGGCATTTTTAAGAAAAACATTTTTCAGAATACTTTCAGAAATGAGTTTTCCCCGCTAACTACAGAAAGCGTCCTTATTATCATTATCATTAACATCATAAGATTAAGTGAATTAACAATTACAAGATATTTTCAAAATGTTCTTATTGCGTATGTCTGCAATTACCATACATCTTTTAGATCTTCAAATGTTTGCATATTACTGCTATATTCAAGATTTTTATAGATACAGGAAAGTTTAGTAGACAGGAACTTTTAAATCTGGAGCCTTAGGAGGAAGTTCAACAATTTTTTCGTCTCAAAATTTCTGTATATATGCTTAAGTGCTTTTTGTCTTATGTGCTGTTGTGTTATGCTGTTGGATATATACATTTAACTCATGGTGATGCTCATTTTCAAAATAGGATCGTGACAAGCTTCGATATCTATCAGATTTAACAATTGCCTTTTAGAAAAAAAGAGCAATTATGTGTCTTTAACAAACTGCTAGCTAAACTCCTACGTAACATGAATGTAGAACATATTCATGTGAATTTTCCGAAGATCCAATTTTCAAATTTTATTTATTTATAAATCCAGAGAAATGAATCTAAGCTTCATCGATGAAAAATATCAAATTCAAACAGGATCGGGTTGTGATTCGAATTCAACTCGAATAGGAAGGTGATGGTATGTTGAAATTGTATATATTTTGTCACCGTAATGTGCAATACCTCAGGTCTGCCCCTTGTGCCGAAGTGTGTTGGTTCAATTGGATCGTCTATGATAATAAGTCACAAGCTTCTAATGGAGCAATATGTGGTTTATAGACATACTTGCAAAGATAATATTAATGCTATCTGATGTAGTAGATACGATTACTCTAGACGTTTCTTGGTTGTGGTCGGTTTTTTGTAATGGTGGTGTTAAACGATTCTTTTAATTATAATGGCAGTTTCACCGCCTCTTCCATTAAGCCTGTTATTAATATTTGTCAGAAATCCAGGGACGCGCGCATATCATGTTCTACATGGAATAATGTTTCTTAAAGAAGAAGGACATGAAGTTCATATCGTCTGTAGAATTTGGAGAGAGTAAATTGCTTGTACACTATGTATTCTGCAGTCCATGTGACGATTTTGATTGACTTTGGGGTGTGTGTATTTAGTTCTTAGACTTTTCAGAATTGCCCTTACTGAACTCAATGTTTCGCAAATATAACTACCTAGTAGACTTACAATTAGTACACCATACTTCTGTTATCTATCCACACAATATACAAAACTACTTACCAATTATTTTCACAGAATTATACGATAAATCATCAGTCACAGTCCACTTTGTATTACATTGGTACCTAACTTTTAAAGTATACAATCTATAATTTATTCAGCAATTCAATTCAAACGACGTCTCACTTATGTAGTGTGTAGAATAATGCTTGAAAAATTACAACAAATCATGAGCAAAGTACCATATGCAACGCGACCTCGATGCCAATCAGCCCTAATGCGAATGGTATGATCTTTAAATGGTAACCCAATGCAGCCGTTCGCTAAAGTAGGAATGAACGCAAATTGAATGACTAACGTCTATACATATATACGCTGTGCAAAAAGTAACTATAGAGGTGCTATCTGCTTCTGGGTTTCCGGGCTGGAACCGCGTCACTTGTATATCTGCCGACGTTTCGTACCCATTTGTATGGGACATCTTTAGGGCTCAAGTACCGCACCAAAACTGCAGTTTCAGTGCAGTGAGCCCATCTCAAATCAGATAATTTATTCCCGATAAATGTATTCGGTTTAATCTGTGTTCTTTAGATGGCAAATATTCACCTCGCTATTTTACAATACAGAAACTTATTATTCTGTTTCTATAACAATATGCTTTTCATTTGAATCGGTAGATTTTGATACAGGCAATGCTTTCGAATAACATACATAAAATGAGCAGCAGACAGCCCATTAGGATGTAATCTTATTCTTATTTTACTGGAAAGTCTAGATTTCCGTGTAGTAAAAGTAGAAAAGAATCAGTTTGTGAATCGGCACGCTTGTTTGCGCCAAATTATAGAATGTGCAAGGTGGAATAGTAATGTTCTTACCGTTTAATCAGCCTCCCAAGGTTAACAGCATATATAGTATATATGCTTGTATGCAATATCTAGGTTAAAATATTTTGATTACATTAGACAATAAATTTTCAATGTTTTATTATTTCTTTATTAAATATGCACACTACTGCTCAAAAATTTAATCGCACAATGCAGAAATTTAACATCATTTATTTAACTTCATGTTAACAGTATAGCGTGCACTGTTTTAGTGTAATAATTAAATACAATTAGGTACAGGACTTATAGGCGCTTTTTTTCATCGACATAATCACTCCTAGTGATTAGTGATTTCTTTTCAATATCGCACTAGTTCTTTAACAATAAAAAACTGCTGGTCTGTTAATAGTTTCTGAAACTAATATTGATTTACGCAGCACTGCTCTAATGCACTAAAACTAAGGCACATATTAAACTCTTGGCAGACACTCAGAATAAAACCTTACTTCTTATTGTAAGAGCTCATTGGTTCGTACGCAATAATTAACTGCAGAGTGATATGGATACTTCCCCTTCACAGAAATACGTGAATATTGCAGAAACATGCAATCGAGCTGGAGAGTACCTAGTGGTAAACAACTGGTCGAACTTCAAGATCGATCTCCTCCTAAATTAAGACTCGCGTATTCAATCACATTATCTCAGCTTATAGGATAACTGGTACAAAACTGCGCTTGACCTTGAGAACAGCCATAGATTAAGAGGAAATAAAACATGTTGATCTGTAATGAACAAATTATCTATATCCAACCTACATAAAAAGGGTAAAATCTTATTTCGTTATTTGCAAGTTATTAAAATTATTTTATTACGGACCTGTTCTCAATTTTCTTATTCTGGATTATTGCTTCTTATGGTATTTTACTAACTTTGTCTTAACAAAGAGCTCGCAACTTATTACCTTTTTTTCTCGGTCTTTACGTTATTCCCTAGAAGCTTAAATATAATGGTACCTCCCTTTTCTTCGTGTGCCTAAGACAGTAAAATGTGTGTGTGAATGTTAGATTGAGCATTGTTCTTAAGGAAAGGAATTTTTCTTACGACCTAATATCAGATAAGTAAATGCCAATCAATTAATGTTATCTACCTGTGTTATATTAATGGCAGTAACAGCCTATAATTACACGACTTCGTGGAGTAGGATGTCCATATTGGATTTATTTTTTCATCTTGCACGTAGCAAAATCTAATTTCTTTAGTTGTCTTTTCTCATAAATTGAGGGTCCTTACATATGGCGCAATCTTTTTTTGCCCTCTATATCGGTCACGTTTTACAAGACCAGGGAATTAGATTGTGAAGCAGCCGCTAAAGACAAAATCTGGTATTGTACCTCCAACCTCGAATTGCTAAGTTAAGGTAGGAGTATTTTTTGTTTGTCACACGGTCTGGAGTCAACGGGACTGCCAGATGTACAACGGTTCCACAGTTGTACGTAATTTTATGTATTCAATAGTTTTAACGTACTTATATATACGTTCAATGGTGGGAATGCAAATCATATAGATGCTGTAATTAATTTGTCTGTACGGAAACATTCAATAGTAGTACGCTATAATTAATTTCATTCAGTTATATTATTGAATTTATTAATAGTTCAGAAAAGCGGCTAAACATAAGCAAATAAAAGAAAGTAATCTCTTTTTAAGATAGTGGGTAACCGATCACAGATCACTTTGCTTCAGTGTTGGCAAACGGCTTTCAGAGAAACAAAACTATGACACTTTTAAATCTGAATGTTGAGAGAACCCCCCCTCCTACTTTCCTAGATTTAGAGATAGTTTTAACGCAATGGAGGCCAGGTAAAGGATTATTTAAAGTAAAAGTACAGGCGTTTTATTTTGCTATTACTATAGCTGATTTGCAGCACATTTAATTCTGATTCATTTGTTAGTTGTAACCCTTCTTTTTCTTGCGGCATATATTTCTGCTCGCGGTTTTAAAACACTTGAACTAATTATTTTAGTGTTATAATATTATTTTAGTGTTATAACAATATTGATTCCGTTTGGCATAGGCAATGCTTCTGAACGATGTACTAGACGAGCAGCAGACGGCAAGTTAGAATAAGTAACCTTATTCTTGTTTTTCTGGAAAATTCAAAGCAAAAGTTTGAACACGGCAAATTACAGTACATGTATATGGTATAACAATGTTGTTATCATTTTATCAGTCTTGCTATAATTTTTAATTATTAAACCAAATTAGCGGCAGTAATACTCTTTATCTATTAATGGTATAACATTTCACCTATGTTAATGAATAGTCAACTCTCTGCATAATTAAAAAGAACTGTTGATATATTAATATATATATATATATATATATATATATATATATATATATATATGTATATGTATATAATAAACAAGGAACTAGTAAGTAATTCGGTCTGTGAACTGTAAGACTTGATATTTTTTTCTTTAGACTCTCTATATTTCGCCACTGCTTGTTTCTTGGTTCTCCTGAAGAAGCCACCAAGCAGTGGCGAAATATAGAGAGTCTAAAGAAAAAAATATCAAGTCTTTCAGTTCACAGACCGAATTACCTACTAGTTCCTTGTTTATTATCATTAGTACGGTCGTTAAACTTTCCTTCATATATTCATATATGTACATATACCGTGAATATATTTTATAATGCAACATGCACATACATACACTAGTTGCTAGAGTAACGTAATAATGAAATGACAGCAATGTATTTTAGCGTGTTTTTTATTTTGCAACATAGGATGTCAAAATAAGTTACTCTATTTTTGAGGTATGTATAGTGTAGAAGAAAAACTGTTATTAGTGAACTGGTATAACTCGAATATGAGTTTGAGGAGAGTAGCAGATTTGTTTCAAATTACATATTCTGACCGTCCAAGACCGAGTCCAACTACAATAAGTAGGTTAGTACAGAAGTATAAAAATAATGGATGCATCGTTCCTAATCATAAAAAAAAGAATAGGCCAAGATATGTTATTACTGACGTCAAAAGAGATGAAATTCTACAAAAAATCGAAAATAATAATATGCTCTCCACAAGAGCTTTAGCACAAACTACAAATGTAAGTAAATCTTTCGTGCATAAACTACTAAAACGAGAACATTTTAAGTCGTATCATTTTCAAAACCATCAGGAACTAATTGCTAATGATGCAGAAAGAAGAAGTAACTTTTGCGAAATCATGTTGGATAAGCTTCATAATGATGATACTTTACTACGCAGAATTTGCTTTACAGATGAAGCAACATTTTATGTAAATGGTGAAGTAAATTCACAGAACTGCCGCTACTGGAGTAGACAAAATTTGCATAGATATCATATCACAAGGACTCAGCGCCACAGAAAGTCAATGTCTGGACTGGGTTTATTGGACACCATATTGTAGGACCGTTTTTTATTGAGGGTACTCTTACAGGAGAAAAATATTTAGAATTGCTTGAGTACAGAGTTATGCCAGCCCTCCACGCTTTAAATATTGATGGTGAGATTTGGTACCAGCATGATGGCGCGCCGGCACATAATTCTCATATGGTTAGAACATTTTTCAACCAAAGATTTCCAAACCGTTGGATAGGCCGTGGAGGAGAAGTAGAATGGTCCGCAAGGTCACCAGACCTGTCTCCAAACGATTTCTTTCTTTGGTTATGTATCAGAAATAAAGTTTTTCATGGAGAACCTCTAAACAATAATGACCAATTAAAAAATAGAATACGAGTTGCTGCAAGAGAAATAACTCCAGAGCAGATACAAAATACAATAAATGAATTCTACAATCGCTTAGGATACTGTCTGGCCGTCAATGGTGACATTTTTGAAAATTTGTTAAATTAGTTTTTAAATTTTGTTCAACTACTGTATTTCACATCCTATGTTGCAAAATAAAATACACGCTAAAATACATTGCTGTCATTTCATTATTACGTTATGTGTGTATGTGCATGTTGCATTATAAAATATATTCACGGTATATATATATATATATATATATATATATATATATATATATATATGTATATATATTATATATATATAATATAAATACACGTAGAGCTATCAAAAATTCATTTATTTGATTTGAATAACTCATAGCTGCCTTCTTTTATACCTATACCATATAGTATAGATATTTATTTATATTAATAATTAGGAATAATCTTAAAATAGAAATTGATATTTTCCGAAAAGAAACTAATGTTAATAGATTCATCAGGCGGACTCAAATTATAGCATGCCACAAAAGATGGCTTCTTTCAGTTTTCATATCAATAGTTTGCTTAGTTTCTCACTTACAAAATTGAGATTTGAAAAAGACTTGAATTTTATTGTCAACATCGCGAGATACAATAGTTTTAATTCGGGTATAATCAATGAATTAATTAGGAAGGCTAGCATAAGAAACATCCGGGATACCAAATGTCTATCACCTCAAAGCAATTGAGATAAGCAATATATATGTTTACCTTTTCGCCGCTAGATGAAAAATTTAAAAAGTATTTTTAAAGAGCGCAGTTTTTAAGGTTCATTTAGGTCTACTAATTTCACTAAATCCTTCTTAGGAAATGCGAAAAATGTCGAGGACAACAAGGAATCGGGAGTTTACGAAATAAAATGTCTGGATTGCAGTAAACAAATATATAATAAAGAAGATATTGCGCACATCAAATTCAATTGACCGGAAAAATCTGGTTTACCAAAAAATGTATTGGAAAATAATAATAAGTAATCGCGGATTGTTTGCATTTGGTAAAAAATGTGTATAATAATCGCGAATAACTCTCTCTAATCTCTTTGACCTCTTATACGATAGACAAAGGAGGGTGTAGTAAACGCATGCAGGTACTGTTTTTAGAATATTTTAAGGATAGAATACAATTTCTAAAATTATGTGAAACAAATGTACAGCGTACGTTTTATCTATCGACGATACAGTCGTCTACGAAATTGGTTTCGTGCGGGTTTTTCTGTGGTTTCCAGGTGCGATACTTTTTAATTATCTGCTGATGATTACAACTTAGTTGTCTAAATAACAGAATACGCAAATTATTGTGGGAAGGGATTATATATCAACCATAAGTGAATATTTCTTATGTTTATATTTGTATGTCTTAATGATATACAAAACAATGTAAGTAATTTGACACAGTATTTAAACACTCTTTTTTTCACATTTTTTAAAATTTTTTATGTAATGAATACGATATATTTTAAGGTAATTAATTATTTTTGTGGATAATAGTCTCTGTATATTTTAGACCAAAGTTCCATATTTTCCGGTAGTAGGTTGATACTAGGATAACTTCCATCAGTACCGATTTCAAGGTAGTTGTACTGATCCTGCTGGAAGGACATCCACGTGTAATTAAAGCCTTCGGGTGTTGGATTTCCGTATTTTGCAAAATTAGTCCAAAGGTATACCATATTACGTGAAGCTATATCCGCAAGGCTGCCATCTTCTACATCAGGTCCCGAAGCGAGTTGGAATATATATCCCAATTCGTCAAAATGCGCTGCCCCTGTGTAAATATTTTATATTAATATATTTTAAATTTACTATTGCATTTGCAAATTACATAGAATATTTTATTGAAATAGTGTGTCCTATATGTATATTGTAACGCCCTAATCACTGTGAATGATAGAACAATAAATAAACGGCCGTATTCTTACCCTAAACGACCCTTTGCTTGATTGCCAGAGAGTTTCCAATTCACAATAAATACTACAAATTTATTGTGCCCATTAATAACTTCTTGTATACACTATAATCAGAAATGTAGAATAAAAGAATAGAAGAAAGAAACCGTATAGAATAGGTAGATGTTCAAATAAATGTCTAAGTGTATAGACTAGAACAAAAAACTAATTATTCCCAACTATACGTAAAGATTGGTTCAGTAAGTAAATGATTTTCAGCTGGTAAGTTGATTACTGGTAAACACTAAAAGAATATTCGACTAAATTACAGGACATAGTTTACTGCATTATTCCTAATGGGAAGGGTAAAATAAATAAGTATATAACCAGAGAAATTAGTTACCCACTGACTAGTGAATAAAGTAATTAGTTTGAAGCTATTACTACCCATTATTTTAAAGCTATTGAAGGTATGTGAAAAGTTGATAATTAACAGCTGCTTAGTAAACAAATAATTAGATTAAAACGATTGAATTTAAATAACTATTTAATAAGGCTCAGCTGCCTATCGAGCAAATAATTATGTCAAAGCTATTGAAGGTATATGAGGCTGTAATATAATATATATATAATAATTAACAGCGACATAACGAAAAAGTAATTAAGTTGGCCATGTCAAACCATTAACTGTATATTAAATAAATAATAATCTCGGCACTCTCATGAGCAAAATATATACCTATAAAATTTTAAATAATATAATTACGAAGCGTTCAAGATTCGTGTCTAAATTTCAATCCCCTTCTTTCTGTACTTGAAGGTGCAAATGGTATGCCCAGTTTCTCCTATAGCAAAGTGACTGTATTAAAATAGATTTAGCACTACCTTCCCTGTTAGGTGAACATGTATTCTTCTCAGAGGTCACGAGTTTATATCATATTTAATTAAAATCCTAACGTCAATATAGAAAAGAGAGAGAAGAAACAATTAGGCTGCTGTGTAATACAATGGTTTACATTTTCATATCTCAAATTGCATTTTGAGAATTAATTAAGAAGATTAATCGTCCTTCGTGTAAAACACTAGCGTAAAATTCAAGATGGAGTCTTATCCAATGAGGTCGCGGTATTACACACACAACCAAATCTCAAGTCGATAAATTAATGGATCAGTATATTATTATCTCAACGTAACGTTGAAAGGTAAATAAATTCCTTTTTTGATTATTATGCACGATCTACATTCAAATTGAACTCTACTGTGTGACATACCATAACTTGATTGTCTGAAGTTAAATAGTTGACAAAAGGAAAAAGCACTGAGGTCATTGTATTTGTACTTCTATAAACATGATGTCAAGATCAAAACAAGAAGACTAAATTCTAATAAATGAATGAACAATTAATATGTGTAAATCATCGAAGGTCGATAAGGAGAAACTTATATCCCTCCAATAACATTTAATGATAAACTTTCGTTAACACTTATAAGAAGGCGGTAGTAGTATCAAATAAATAACATAAATGAATAATTACAATCCATCGTAAATAATTACAGGTAGTAAATAACCTGAAAGTAGGAATTTGATGGAGACAGAACCGTAACCAAAACTAATTCTAATAAAATGCGAATTAAAGTACAAAATACACGTAAATTTGACGAAAATATGAAAATGGTCTGAGTGATTATTCCCAAAAAATTACTATACTAAGACATACAGCAATGTATGCAAAATATGACACAAGATGAATCGATGAATGATTCATGTGGTCAATATTGTTTTCATGATCATATGTATGACATATTAATTGTTTTCCACTCAAAGAATTCAAACAAACCTGGATATCCAGATATTTCTGGTGTTGCATGTTTTAAGTTATATTCGGTGTCTGCACTAAAATGGTAATAATAAATCGGATAGGATGTTGCGCTTAATTGTGCTATAGAAGCTCTGAATGTTTGGTATATGCAAACCCAATCCGTAGAAAGTTGAACGTCTTGGAACATAGTATCAGCAGTCGGCTCTCCGCCATCATAATAAAAGTCTTTAAATCTTTGTATAATATCTTGCTCTGCTTCTGATCCTGACACGATTTGCAAATCGGGTGGAATATATTGTTTCAAATTTTGAATTAGGGGATTTACGCCATCTACATTCCTTAACATACCTAGAGATTCAGCATTTGTACAACCTACAATGTAAGGTACTTTAACGAAATCTCCCGATTCAATAATTTCCATTGGAGTTTTTTCTAAAAAGGTTACATCGTTGGATTCTATTTCTACGATAGGTCCGATAATATCACGATCTACAGATGTTAATGTCTAAAAAATATGAACGATTGTACAGTGAGAATATTTTATATTTACGTATTTATTACAATTTCGGCCTCATATAATTCTTCCGCTGAAACGTCTTGCAAAGCCGCTAACATATCATCCCAATTCTCAGTTTGAATTCCTAATTCTTCAGCTATTAATAGGGCAATATTTCGAGTTGTAGCGAAGGCATCTGGTGTCAAACTTACAGCGCTTTCGGAAATTGCTTTGTGGAATAAACCTAAAGATACATCGAGAAAGAAATTTCATTTGTAGACTTCTTTTTTTTACCTTTTGACATTGGCGACAGAAGATGAAGATGAACACTAATTCCCCCAGCGCTTTGTCCAAATATCGTTACATCATTAGGATCACCTCCGAAATATTTAATATTATCACTTACCCATTGGAAGGCTAAACTTTGATCTTTTAACCCAGCATTTCCAGTTACTCCCAGATTTGGGTCATCCAATGAGAGAAAACCTGAGAATTTTTTTTTTAATTTGAAAAGAGAATATTCTCGTTAAATATTGTATATTAAAGTAACAATAGTCAAATTCTTGATTAACGAAAAACTCCTTTAAGCATTTATTTTAATCAAATACTATATCAGTCAGATAGTATTTACTACAAGTATTTGAACGTTATTGCCGAGTTGTTTTTTGAACTGTATTTTCTTTATAATAAGCTTTGTGAAGGCAAATGCGATTATTTTTTTCTAAATGAGTTTAAAATATCTAGATAGCAATCACAAAGAAGAAATACATTGTTCACAAAAATGTCTGATATCTTTTTCTTAAGTATAAATTTCCACTTGATATCATTTATTGAGTTGAAATATATTTAATTTCGTTTCTTATTGTGTTGATTGCAAATAAGTGATTTTTTACATTTACATACATTATGGGTTCATATATTTTGTACAGAAATAAAATTTATTATTGCTAAAAAGTGATATTTATGAAGTATATCTAGAACGAAAATGTTTAAGTTTGGTTCAGACTTTACGCTTATTAAAGAAAAATTCAATTCCACAATAATTTCTGTCTTACAACAAAAAAGAAATACGAATTTTCAACAAATTTGTCATGTAAATGAAATCCCTAAGTACATGTATAATATAAGTAATATTTATAAGTATATATAATAATATGAAAATCAATTTAGCTTAGATAATAATCCATAACTTACCAAATGATCCTAATCTGTAATTAATAACAACGAGAACTACATCCTCTGTGAGTAAAAATTCAGCACCAAAAGAATCTTCTTGAGCAGATCCTACACCAAAGCCTCCACCATGCATGTATACCATTACTGATTTTTCATCAAGTAACTAATAGGATTGTATTTGTTAATCGAAAGAAACTAATTTAGGATGAAACAAAGAACTTACTCCAGGAGTATAAATATTAAGATATAGACAATCTTCTTGGCCTAGATCTGAAGTATCGCTCGATTGTTGTCTGCATTGTGGTAGTTCTTGTGTTGCATCTCTTATACCTTCCCAACTTTCGGCTGGTTGTGGTGCCTTGCAGAGAAATCACATAGAAGTTAAAATATGTGTAGAGGTTTTTTAAATACTTGAAACTTTAGGAGATAATTCTGAATTGTGAATGTAGTGATAAATGTCATTAAAATACGAAAGAAAGTAAATTGTATTTGTTGTAAAGGAGATGTATAACAGTTTATATATGTATATCTTATATAAAAGCTATAGTATTTGATACACAAAAACGCTAAAAATTTTCAAAATAATCATCTATAAAATATGAAATATATGTATTCTGAAAGGCTATTATCGCCAAAAATTGTAAATGCTTACCTTAAATCTTAATTCACCAAGGGGTGGTTTGGCGTAAGGAATTGATTTGAATGCGTAGTAAGTACCGCCGTTTCTATCAATTCTCGTGTCTCCCTGTAATATTCCTTGCGAAATCTGCACTTGTGGATTATCACAAGTTATTTTCGACAAGACAAGGGATATAGAAAACAATAGTAGTAGGTACATGGTGAAATTTATTAAATTAAATTATTGTCCTTGCACATAGGATTTTTATAGTAATATGTAAAGTGCTTCTTGATGTTATCATTTATCTTTTGATGAGTTTCCTTATCGCGATTTTTTAATTTATTTTCATGTTATCTTTCTGAAAGCAATTGGTTTTCACAAAAGTCTCACTACGCTTGCATATAAACTACAATTTGTTCTAAGAAGTTTGTGAAATGATAAGATGCATTTGCACTAATTCATTAAGACGAATATCTATTTTCATTGAGTGAGAAGAGTTTTTTTTTATTTTAATCTTCATTGAAATAAGAACGTGTTATTAAATGGGCGTGGGAATGCGAGACCTGCTTTTGTCATGAAAATATAATAATTATAGTGAAAAGTTGCTTTTAAAAATTAAAAATTGAAGTCTCCTTCGATTTATCTGATTAACCAAGCAATATTTCATATGGTTTCATGATAACAGACTGAGTGAATATATAAAGTCATTAAATTAGTAAGACAAACAAGAAATTTAGTTATATTTCACAGCTGAAAGTTGTCCTCGTTGAAAAAATAAAATGGATCGTTTACGATTCCCTATCAAGTTCCTCATTATCGGCGAAGGTGGTTAAGTAAATTGGTCTTTATATAACAACAAGCGTGAAGGCGTTTTTAAAAAACGTTTGTCATCTATTGCTTTTAATATGTATCTAGTCGCGTCACTAATAAAGAAAAGAATACGATTTTGGAGATTATTTGGACCCTAAATATTTTAAATAGTTTCAACATAGTCTTTGCAATTGAATGCATTAACATGTACAAATTTTGTCACTATTAAATATGGATTATAAGGTTGGTGTGAAATTCCAACGATATTTACTAAATATCAACTCACAGCATCTGTTGTTTTGTTTATGCTGATCTAAATATAATGGACTCGTCGGGAACGTAATTTTGACTTAACTCTACTAAAAATTTCTTTCTTTTTAAAATTTGACTACTGAGCTTCATCAAAGGAATATTAGCAGTGAGAAATTGTTATACTTTGTCTTATTTTCAGTTAGATTTTGTTAAATTCATACTTGAAAGGCTGTATACTTGTATTATTTATATGTAAATTAAGATCCTCTGGATTATTAATTCGATTCTTGTTTTAATAATCTTTCCGAAATTTTCCCCCATTTGTTTGTTACATTTGTTTGAGCACTTGTGTATTTATATGTTGTTTTTCTATTTATTTATGGTCATGTTTTTGTGCGTCTCGTTAGAGATTTTTAAGTGTTAGAGGCTGTTTGATTTGAATTTTCTGAACACAGCGCAACTATTGTATTAGGTTAATCTAGACTATTGTATAGTATATTGGAAAATTACGCATTTGGTAGTATTTGCATAAATCCTCGATAGCGGATTTATTGGAAAAATCGGAAGACTTGGTCTTTTTACTCTTCGAACGTGAGTGTTTTTTTGTTGTCGCCATTTTGCCCACGTGTTCTTAAATTAATAGTCACTTTTTTGTTGTGTCTTATTTTTAGAGCCTGGTCAGAATTGTTGGTTTATAGTATCAACTCTTCGTAGTCTCTTTTGTAATTTGATTTTCTTGGAGATACTTACGTAACTTGTAATTTACATGAGGTTAAAGCTCAGAGTTCACCCCACCCAGGTCAGAACGTCGGAAAAAACGCAATCGTGTTCTTGCAATTATTTCTGTAAAATTACGTTTTTTTTAATTGTCGATTTAGTAGACAGGAATTTCTTTTCCTATATACATAAAGTTAAACTCCCATCAATTTTCGATCTTGTATGCCCGTCAATTAATTTTAGCAATTATTCGAGATTTTCTTTTATGCTTAGACTTTCTTTGTTAATCAAAATTACAATTTTGCCCTTAATTAAAAGCGGAATTTCATATACTTGGTTGCTTATTTTATTGTTCTGTCAGCGACGAAAACGATTAGATATCGGAGTAGCTCAAACGTCAGTGTGAGGATTAATCACGACGAAGATTGAGAGCAAAAGGGCAGAGCCCTAGCTCGAATATACAATAAAGAAGTCGAAGTTGTTCTGTCAATTACATTGCACACCTCCATTACAAGGTGTTTAATAACCACGAGAGATACGAGATTCCTTATTACTGACACAACCTACTTGTATACAAGATGACGTTTTTTGTTTAAAAGAAAAAGGAAAAAGGATTTTTAGTTTAAATAATATGAAATACAAAAATAAAATGAGAATAGAATTTAGATAAACATAAAATGGTGAAACTAAGAAAGGTTATAAATAAATCCTTATGGAAGAAAGTATATATACGTATGTATTTAATGTAATTGTTACACAAACCGTATCCACCGACTAACAGTAACTACAGTTAACACACAAATGATGAATTTCCATTACAAACGTTGTGCATGCAACACTGTGCTATTCGCTTTTATACTGTATCGTTTGAAAATGTCTCCAATTTAGTTATAAATACTCCAATTTTATATAACACTAACGAGCTCCTGATATGTACAACTTGTATCAACTTACGAACGTCCAAAATTTAGATTAAAGTTTTTTTCAAACAGAAGCTATATTTAATACTTGCATGTGGATATGTCTCCATTAAACACTCATGCAATTTTTTGATATTCAAATTCTCGCTTAATTATCTAAAGTCGCTGTTAGAATAGTGTGCTTTTTTAACGGGAAATTGTTTAATATGATCGCAAATAACTTATTTATCTTATTACTCAAAGATCTTTTGTCTTTAGAGATCTGTCTAAGTAGATTAAACACTTTCTCTTTTATGCCATGCAAATGTCTATATACAGACTTTCTATTTTCCTATACTTAATAAAATTTATAATTTGTTTGGGTTGGGGCGTGCTTTCTTATTTTCTAAAGTATTCTTTACTCATTTCGTCACATTCTATCACTGGCTGTAAATAAGCGTTTTGCTCATTTTTTTTGTCAAATTCATAAAATCTTTTAAACACTCAATTTCTTTCTCTGTCTGAAATTTTAACTAAACATTTATGTTTGCAACTGAAAGTAATTGCAAATATACAAGCGCCATTATTTAAGCTTACAGTAGCCAAGGAGCTCCCATTTTGATTCCTTCTACGGCTTTCCCTCTATAATTTACATATTTTTCGCGCTCTTGTAATTCTTTCGCGCGTCCATGTTAGCCATTTTATATCATTTTTGTGTTTTTTTCACAAATATTTGTTACTCTCGGATTTAGATAAGGATATATTTGGTGAAGTTCACGACAGGCAACGACCACTAAAATTCTAGTACAGACTTGAATGCAGAATATGTGGTTTCTCAAATATATCACAACTTATTAACGCAATTATATTGCATTTAATACGAGGACATATAAAATTATATAGAAAATACCATTTTGAAAAATATTGGACAAAAATAATCAATTCAATTGCCGAATTTCGTAATATTTCCAATAGTTGTAAAACGACTATTCAAAAAGGGATGATTGTTTTACTATTCATTTATTTTACCTGCCGAGACGTAAATTAGAAGTTCGGTGGCGTATAAACTCCATTTTTACATTTAAAACGGTAATTTCTTGTTTTCTGTGTACAATTAGTTTATCGAGCTATTTTCATTTTTATTTTTAAATATTTTATTTTCATTTAAAATAAACTCCTTGGTAATAACTATACGTCATTCTTTCCCTATCGTTATTCCTTCCCACTTGCCTTTAAGGACAGCTATTTGTAGTAAAGTCAAGAGATAAGACTTGGAAGATATTTAAATAGATATATATCGACTGTAAATGATTAAATGTTGAATAATCAATAAAAAGGTAATTGTATGTAACGATCGCGTACTTAAGTTTTTGACATTATATGGAATTATATAATTAATAATATTATTAATTTTCACATATTTATTTCAACTGAAATCCAATGCATTGTATTGTAGTTAAATTCATGGCACATTATTTCCATTTTGTATCTCATCGTATATTTTATGTGCCGTATGAATTTATAGTAATTATATGATTTCATATATTCAGAAAATATCTTAATTTTTTTAACTTTTGTGCATATTTCTCTTTTAGAAAATTAAATTTTTGTTAGATATTTTTAACTACTCTACTTCTTATGTAACTATCGCATTAGCTTACGCCAAAGTTGCATCGGTGTCATAATTCTGTATTGAACAGAACAACATATGAAAAATAGTGTTTCTAACGTGACCGTCAAACAACATATGTTGGTCAAATATGATATCAAACTATTTATATTTCTCCATTCTTTAAACAATAACATTACAATTGCAACCACCCAATTCTTGGAAATTTTACTCATATAAGCATTTACGACTATAAATTAATACCTCAAGTTCATTGATTACTTGACATATGAAGGGAATGGAAAACCATTATTTTACTTTCCTTTCTTTCTTCTAGACTAATTAAGAAAGCACATAACTCACATGAACTCTTGATTTAAATATTGAAAAATTCTTAATTTCTTTAAATAATTTCGTGTTTAAAAATTTAATAGAAGAGTAGTGATGTCCACTTTTTACCAAATGTAGACGGTATTTATTATAGTAGTAATCAGGTATATGTCTTGTGGGGTAATTAGCAATATATTCTTGAAACAAATGTTTGTATTTGCAGGCCAACGTAGAACCTGGAATATATAAATCTCAAAAAATGTTTGAATATGCCCATGCATTATATATTATTTATTCTAAGAATTCTTTTTTGTATTGTCAATATGCGATTCAAATTAGTACTGCTACTCCAGTCAGCAATGCCGTATCATATTCTGGAATAAAAACATCCGCAACGCCTGCTCTTTCACTAATTTCCTGAAACCACGAACTCCGAAACACACATGTGATAAAGATTTTATATAAATCTTAAATATGATCCTTCCATTTCAGAAACTCATCGGCTGTAACGCACACTATTTTATACAGAATACAAGGAATCACCAAGTTCAACATTGTTAGGAACTTCAGCAAAATACAACATTTAGACAATATTATATTTGTCTTCAACTTATTTATGTTCAGGTTATTATATGCCAGTCAGTTTTCAACGTTTCTCAATACAGAGTCAGTACTTTCAGTCACCAGATTTAATGAATCCACTGGTGACTAAAAGCGTAGTATCGTTTGTATAATTAATTGTGTGGTAATGTTCATTAAGTCCGTGATCGAAATAATGAATGTCATTAAAATACAGGAAAAGTAAAATGAGTCCGAGGATACTACCCTCCAGAATACATTACCTTAGTTGAGTAAATATCATCATCATAACATACATATTGCTTACTTTTAATGAGATAACAGTAGAACTAAGAGACGCCAGTATCTCCATAATGATCGAGTTTGCTTAAGAGCAATTTATGATTTATAGTGCGCTACGCTTATATATTGTAGATACAACACACAAGCAATCATATGGTGTTCCTTTAACTTATCCAGGACTTGTTGTTTTTTTATTTTTGTTCTTAGCAAAACCACGTTGAAATTTATAGTTTAATAGTCGCGAATAAGTTGTCTTCTCGAATAATTTCTTAAATAATGGAACAACCAAAACATGTTTAATACTATGTGCGGAGTTGCAAATCCATTACGCAGACAGTGAATTTAAATGTATATATACATATATATTTATTAAAAGCAAGAAATGAAATATACAGCGTGTTTCAAAAAGAATATACTTATTTCGAATGCATATATTTATTCAATTTTAAGACATACGAATATGAAACTTTACTCACATATTTACGAACCTCTCAAGTTCAGATTACAGATGCTCAACATGTCCTCCATCAGCGACACGAATAATATCACATCGATACTCAAATTTCTCCCATACTCGGGCAAGCATGTGCTTCGTCACTGATGTTATGGCAGTACGGATCCGGTTCTTCAACTCTTCCAGGTTCTGTGGGAGTGGTGGTACATAAATGTTGTTTTTACGAAACCCCACAGGAAGAAGTCACAGGGTGTCAAATCCGGTAACCGTGGAGCCCAGCTGAGACATGCTAAGTCGTCAGCTCCTTGACGACCAATCCAACGGTTCGGTAAAGTTTCATTCATATATTCACGCATTTGGCGACTCCAATGAGGGGGTGCCCTGTCTTGTTGAAAAATGAAGTTGTCTTCGAGCAGCCTCGGAAACAACCAGTTTTGTAACATAGCGAGATACTGCTGACCGTTAACCGTGTTTTCACAAAGAAGAATGGGCCGTAAACAAATGATCGGGATATCGCACGAAACACATTGATTTTAGGCGAATCTCGTACATGTTCAATGGCTGCATGTGGGATCTGTAGACTCCAAATTCGAACATTGTGTCTGTTTACCAGACTACTAATATGGAAAGTCGCTTCATCACTGAACATGAGGCGTTGTGCGAAAGTGTTATCATTGTCAATATCATCATGAATCTCGTTACAAAAGCCACACGTTTTCATATGTCATCAGGACGCAGAGCTTGTAACAACTGTAATTTATACGGTTTCGTAACTAACCGACGTTTCAAAACACGCCAAATTGTTATTGTAGGCAGTTGTAACTCCTGACTGGCACGACGAGTTGATTTTGAAGGATTACGTTGGAAAGCATTTTGAATTCGTGCAAAATTTTCTTTAGAAACACGAGGGCGGCTAGGACTCTTTCCTTTACATACACATCCTGTCTCGACAAACTGTCGATACCATCTGGTAATGTTCCACCCATTCGGAGGATCAATTTGGTAGCTCAACCTGAAACGTCTTTACATTGAAATCACGGAATTGCACTTCGCAAACTCGAGAACAAGAAATGATTTCTGCTGCGGAGTAGCCATTTTAAACAAATAATGGTTACCAAGAAAAACAGAAGACAACTGACATCTAGCGGCTATTAAATAAACTAGACTATGTATGCGTTTCTCCAGTAGCCGAGCCGAGGCTCAGCAATCGATAGTTTGGACAAAATAATACTTTGTAATACGTATATTTTTTTTGAAACACGCTGCATTTTATGTTGCTGAATAATTTTTTTATGTAAAATGTTTATAAAACAAATAGTTAATTTCCAGAAAAATAGTCGGAGAAACAATGAGAAAAGCAAAGCATAATAAGAGTATGCACATGGAACAAACAAATACAAACGACTGAAAACTGTTAAATGGAGGAAATAACAAACAAGAGCAATTACAACTTACAGAATAGATATCTAAGCGTTACAGAAGATTAGATGTAAAGACGAAGAAAGATTTAATGGAAAAGAATATATATTTGAGTATGCAGATTAAAATAAACAAATAAGAGACGGTAGTAGTTTTATGATAAAATATAAAATGTGGACAGATTTATCAACTTTCAAGTAATATGTGGGTGAGTATCTAATATTACAATAAAAAGTACACAAGGTAAAATAACTATAGTATAAGTATTTGAACCAATAGAATATGCAAAAGCGGAGTGCAAAGATGGTATAGAATCTAGAAAAGCCCTGTGATGAGATTCCAAGATATTTCATAATATAGATTGCAAGAGTCTTAAACGTAAGAATTGGAGATATAAAACTAGAATCAAAACGTAGCAGGAAAAGAAACAATCCATTATGCGACAAATTACAATGGAACAAAATTATATAACCTGGCAACAATAAAAAATACGTATATTGTGAACACGAAATTTAATATCGAAAAGAATATAAAATATCTTGGAATAAATCGGGCATAATAGATGGTATTCAGACTGACCATAAATTAATATCGAAAGAAATGGGAAAGAATAATAAATATCACCAGAATTTGCAGATGGCTACAATAAAAGTGAAGATAATTTAAACGGCAAATATAAGAAGATGAAAAACGATGGGATATGGGAAATCTAAAGAATAATGACATTAAATGAATAAATATCAAACCATCAAAGGACAAGTTAAGATCAAAAGAGGAAAAGTATACAAGAAAAATATACAAGAAAAATATATATAAAAAAGTATCAAAGATAGTATTATCAATGCAACAGAAACGACGAATATATGGAAACAAAAGTAAGAAAAGGATTCTATGATGAAGAATTTGAAACTAAGTCACTCGATAAAAACAACGCAAGGCAGAAATGGTAGCAAAAGAAATTGAAGAAAAAGTTACGGAACGAAAAAAAGTAAGCGCAACAGCCGAGGGAGGAAAAGGAAGGAAGAAAAACTAGCGGACAAATAAAACAGTGAGGGACATCAAAGCAAATGATA
This sequence comes from Dermolepida albohirtum, assembly GCA_031893035.1. NCBI lineage: Eukaryota > Metazoa > Arthropoda > Insecta > Coleoptera > Scarabaeidae > Dermolepida > Dermolepida albohirtum. The sequence continues at coordinate 27,058 of JAVIWB010003142.1, forward strand.
AAGACAATGGAAGACTGTTTCGAAGGTCATGAAGCAGAATTAGAAAAGTAAATGCTAAAATAGAAAGAGGCGATTGGGTAAAGCGTTTTTTCCAAAAAAAAAAAGAAAGAAACCGACTGACAGACCGTACGCATAAGGGATAACAGGAAAAATAAAAACGAAAATATTGGGTCTGGGAAAAAGTTCGTGGCGTTTTTCCCGATAGATGGCATTGGTTGCCGATAACTAAAGAACAACAAGTCACAGCGACACCACCGAGGGCTCGTTTTTTAGATGACCTTCCGAACGTTAGTTTGAGCGTAGAAACATTGTAATCGGTGCAGTGGTTGGAAAGTTATTCGCACTTGAAAATGGAGAAGAATAATGAGAAATTTCGCTATATTCTGCAATATTATTATGATAAGGGGAAGAACGCTGCGCAGGCTTGTAATAAAATTTGTGCTGTGTACGGTGAAGGTACTTTATCGAAATCTGTTGCGCGGAAATGGTTCGCTCGCTTTCGTTCTGGAAATTTCAATGTGAAAGATGAGTCACGCTCCGGTCGTCCAATCACTGAAAAATCTGATGAAATTCTTGAAAAAGTCCAACAAGATAAGCATATCAGCAGTGTCGATATTGGCATGGAGCTAGGCATTGACCACAAAACTGTTTTGAACCATTTACACAAGGCTGGTTACAAAAAAAAGCTTGACGTATGGGTTCCTCATGAGTTGAGCGTGAAAAACATGATTGACCGAATTAACATCTGCGATGCGCTGCTGAAACGGAATGAAATCGAGCCGTTTCTGAAACATTTAATAACCGGAGATGAAAAATGGATTACGTACGATAATCGGAAGCGTAAAAGATCGTGGATAAAGGATGGTGAGCCGTCACAAGCGTTCGCTAAGCCAACATTGACGCCAAAAAAAGTGATGCTGTGTGTATGGTGGGACTGGAGGGGAATCGTCCACTACGAGCTACTTCCAACTGGTCAGACGATTGATTCTCAACTCTACTGTGCACAACTAGAGAGATTACGCCAGGAGATTGAAAGAAAACGGCCCGAATTGATTAATAGGAAAGGTGTTGTCTTCCATCATGACAACGCCCGACCACACACTTCTTTGATGACCCGTCAAAAATTGAGAGAGTTTGGTTGGGAAGTTTTGATGCACCCACCTTACAGTCCGGATATAGCACCCTCTGACTATCATCTGTTTCGATCTCTGCAGAACTCTCTCAATGGAATTAAGTTGGTTTCAAAAGAAGCCTGTGAAAACTACTTGATTCAGTTTTTCGACCAGAAACCACAAAAGTTTTTCACCGATGGGATCATGGATCTACCAAAAAAATGGCGAAACATTGTCGATAATAATGGAGCATATTCGGTTTAAATGAATTCGTCCACGCGCCATGCGGGGACCAGTTGAATTTTACTGAAAAAACGCCACGAACTTTTTCCCAGACCCAATTACATCTACCCTCGAAGAGTTTATAAAGATTATGCACAATTGAAAATAAAAGAAAACCACAATGTACGAAATTTCCAACGAATTATCGAAAACTAAGAGTAAAACGCTATTGAAGGAAATGTATAGTTTTGTAAGGGATTTGGCGAAAAATAGTTACCAAACCAAGGGATAACTTTATTAAACATGCCATAGAAAATACTTTCACCGCCTATTAAAGAGCGATTAATGAAAATACTACACCACTTGGAATTGTTTTGCTTAATTTTTCAATAAATGTCATTTAATCCATTTAAATTACAATCCCAAGTGGTATAGTATTTACGTTCGGTTTATTAAAGGATACATACATTGGAATGCCAAATTAGGAATAAATAAGTTTAATATCTTATGAAAACAGAAATAAATTTTAGATCAATATTTTTATTGGAAATGTTAAAGATATTAAATGTAAATGAAGACAAGAAAACAAAATAATTTTTGCTCAGATAAGTATTTAATTTATTTTCAAAATATGTAACAAATTAAAACTTTACTTTCTCGGATAGTAATCTTCGTATATATCAGCCCATAATTGAATGTTTTCCGGTAATAAATTTACACCTGGATAGATACCTTCGTTTACTATATTAAAATAATTAAATTGGTCTTCTCGAAGGGGTTCCCAAATGTTACTAGAACCTTCGGGTGTTGGATTTCCGTACTTTGCAAAATTAGTCCACAGATCTACCATATTTCTCATAACTGCTTCTTCGATACTACCTAATTCTACTTCAGGCAAAAAATATCTTGTGAATATATATCCTAATTCATCAAAATGTCCAGCACCTGTAGAAATATTGTTTGTTAGTAATAGTAATAATAATAAAAGCAATAATATAGGAGGCGTCATCTATGTATATTAGCTATTTGAATTTTATTGCAAGAATAATATATTATACTCAATTCAGTGTTTTTCAATCTACTGACGTTTGCTAAGTGAGTTTGAAGTTAAAAGATTCAAAATTAATAAGGGAAGGAAAGGGTGATAGATACGAAACTATAATGGAAGATTTTAAAATAAAAGGAGTTTAGAGCTGGAAACGAGTTGGTGGTAAGATAACCAATCTCTCTGCTGCTTCATATCTCTTATAATATACATATATGAAATAAACACGAGCTAGAATTGAAAAAATTAAAATACATATAAACGACATGAAAACCAACCTGCTTGAACTGCCGTTGAAGGTTGTAGGTTTTTATAATTCAATTCTGTTTCAGCTCCGAAGTAGTAGAAGTAAATAGGATTTTCTGCTGTTTTTATTTGTGATGAGGTTGCTCTGTACATAGGATAGGCGCAAATGTAGTCTGTGAAAAAGGTTATTCCTGCAGTGACGTTTTCTTTAGATGTCTCTGTTCCTTCATAATAAAAATTTAAGAATCTTTGAATTATATCTTGTTCCGCTTCTGAACCGGACTCAATTTCTAAGTCTACCGGAATGTATCCTGTAAGATCTTCTATCACTGGAGTTTCGCCGGTTTCATCCTGGGAACCCATGAGCATTATTATTCCTTCTGCGTTGTTAAAACCAATTATTTGAGGTACATCGTAAAAATCGCCCGAATCAAGAATATCGATTGGACGTCTTGTCAGAAAAGTTGGGGCACTGGACGCTACTTCAACTATTGGTCCAATCATGTCACGATTACCAACAGCCATTGCCTTAAAGAAAAGTGATGCTGTATATGTAAAATTCATTTATTATTAATCGCATACTTACATTAGATGCTGCAAGAAGTTCATCTGGAGGTACCGCTTGTAGAGATGTTAACATGTCTTCCAAATTTTCTGTTTGAATTCCTAGTTGATCGGCAAGTAAAAGAGCTGTATTTCTTGTATTGCCGAAAGCATCTGGGGTTAGTGCGCCGCCACTTTCAGAAATTACTTTGTGAAATAAACCTATAAAGGTATGAGAAATAAGATATAATTAAATTGAAATCGGTTAAAATACAACCGAAAAATATTTTGTCCTTAGTTTTTTTCAAGGCGTATTAAATTAGTATCTTATAGAATAGAACATTTTGAAATCGCTTAAACTTTTAAACCTATTTCGAATGTACATCATATATTCATAAATGTATTTTTTACTTCAACCACGACCTTATTAGGTATTTTGGGCTATCGTATGCATTATTTTATTTTGACGGGTATTATATCTCTATATCTGTTATCCCATGAATTATTTTTACCTTTAGACATTGGCGAGAGCATGTGAAAATGTGAGCTAATTCCTCCAGCGCTTTCGCCAAAAATAAGTATGTTGTTAGGATCACCTCCAAAATACTCTATATTTTCTCGTAACCATTCGAATGCTAACACTTGATCTTTCAATCCAGTATTTCCAGTGATACCTAAGTTTGAATCATCCAGTGTAATAAAACCTAAAATTAGTGATTATGTACTTTAGTCATACAATTGCTCTAGATGACAAGATAAATGTTTTTAATTTTTGGAATAAGTATTTTGTAGGTTATTCGTATAAAAATTATTACATTTTATCTAAGAGATATAATGTACAATAACTAGGAGAAATTCATTAAACTCACCTAATATATCTAAACGATAATTGATTACAACTAGCACTATGTCTTTTGTTAACAAAAGGTCAGCTCCGAATTCGATTTCTTGAGCAGAACCTGAATTAAATCCTCCACCATGCATAAATACCATAACTGCTTTTCCACTGATATCTTCAGATGGTATCTAATGAAATATCATAAATAATACCGTCTTTAATATTTATATTTAATGCGAGCAACATATTTAACTTACGCCTGGTGTATATATATTAAGGTACAGACAGTCTTCTTGGCCATACAGTCCAGCTTTATAAGAGTATTGCGTACATTCAGGTAGCTCTTGAGTTGCATCTCTTACTCCCTCCCAACCGTCTGCTAATTCCGTTACCTTTAAAAACAAAATTTAATAAAAAAAACAATAATAGCGTTAAATTATAATATAAATAAACAATCATTAGTAATGAATGAATAGACAAAAATAATTTACTTTGAATCTCAGTTCTCCGAGAGGTGGTTTACCATAAGGAACGCTTTTGAAGGCATAATATGAATCACCGTCTATGTTAGTGCGCACATCTCCTTTCAATATTCCTTGAGGTATTTCAACTTCTTGAGCATTACAAGCTATTTTTACTAGCAGCAATGCTATTAAAGGGTAACGAAAACCACAGCGATACATTTCTAAAAAGCGAACGGCGGTGATTTATTCTCAGCAAACGTGTTCGTGTTGTTTAAATACAACCGATTCGAGTATTTGCTAGCGATAATATCTACTATTATCTTTCTAGATGATATATTACTAAGCGGTATATCGTATAACAAAACGTCTACTTTATCTAGGTGAACTAATGCTTCTTCGTTAGTTCTTATCGGTAACATGAAAAAGTTGTTTACGAAAAAAAATTGCATGAACTACTAGATAGTTCTACTTATCTACGAAATGTTTAAATTATGGGAGCTAATTTATATAAAAATTAATATTTTAAGATAGTAGTCTCTTTTGGTTTCCTTTACTTGCGCGATGGTAACAGATTCAATATACATATTATTTAGAAGGCTTCCGAACATTATCCAAAATTTGAAATAATTCTAAAGCTATGGATAACATGCAATTGCCAAGTAGATTACTAATAACTGACATTTGTAAAATATATTTCGATTATTAAATCTGCTAATAAAATTATTTTGCAATTGAAATGTGCGATTATTTTTACATATAGTCAGTATATTACAAATTAAGTCAGATCTATCAGATTTTATTTATAGAATCAATACCATAAAGGTCGGTTAAAGAAAATAATCAATTCCATGATTTAAAGTCTCCCAGTTAAGACTATACAAATCGCCTTCAATTTTTATACTTAGTTATCCTTATGTAAATATTAAACACTTTCTAATTTAAATTTGAATTGATCTTTGGATCAAAGTAATTAATTGGCCAGTTTAAAAATATTTTATTAATACCCAACTTTTGCAACAGCTAAACAATGTTTTATTAGCTCAAAAAACCAAGAGAGAGCTATGCGTATTTCAGTCTGTTAATTATAAAGGTATTAAAATGCATTTAAAAATCTAATAGGGAACCTGCACATAGTATTGAATTGAATTACTAGGCTGGTAATAGATGGTAATAGAGGTCTCCATTTCGTATTTTACACTAAATAGATATAGGAGAAGAAAGATGACATTACTTAATAAAGCAGCATTTAATTACATTAGTATTTAATTAATTTGAATGTAGTATACAACATAATTAATGTCTTCGAATTATGTTGTAGTTCTACAACAGAATCAACACTGTATATTTTGGAGCTTTATATTATTACCTCCTCCTTTTTAAGAAAATGGGTGAATGATGTGGTTGTTTATGTGAATGTAGATGATTTAGACAATTTATTACCTCCTTCGTTTTAATAAATAATAACACGAATATTATTTAATAGAGAATATTTATTTGCACGTGTTGGTTAGTCAATTTATTACGAGCGCGTGTTCGGCTAGCTAAAGCGCTGTAATAAATACAAATAAAACAAGAAAAGAAAGTAATATATTAAATGTAATGTGAGGAGTTAATAATTAGTAGTTGTGTACAATGAGCATCAAAAGTCCAGGACGTGTGCTAAGCTGAAAGAACGATTGTTAGTGGAAATAAAACGACAGGATTGCCTTTAAAATTTTATTCATAAGTTAAATTAATTCTTAAAGCTTGAATGTGTTAAATAAAGATAATTAGTAAGAACGAGAGCAACAAATAAAATATAATAAACGTAATAGCAAAGCTGTAATAAAAGGTAAGTCTGGATGTACGAAGGCTGCTAATAAAGTATTAAAAAAAGGGTTAGATTTAAATGTGCATCGGGCGATGCGTGTACTTGCGTGTTTGTGTATATGTGTATATCCTGGGTCAGGATGCTGTGTATATTCCGCGGACGCGAAATTAACCACGAGGTCACAAAAAGCACGAATAACGGTTCGCGGTACAAACACGTGAATGACGCGTGTAGTCTGGAGGACGACACAAGGCGAAGAGGGGTGTTCTCTTACGAACTGTGGCTTTATAAGGAACCCTTAGGCTGAGGGGTTATGTGTGCATGTCATGTTTGAACGAACCAATGACACGAAAGAATAGGCACGCTAAACTGGCGGGCAGCAAATTAGCATATATTAAAATTGTGATCTTAATTTCAATATAAGCATTAAGCAAATTATCTACACAGAATAGTAGACGTGTATTCTGTATAAAAGAAAGAAAATCGGGAGTGGTATTTGAATCGCGAATTGCATTTAGAAATCAATATAACTGAATTGATATCGAATATGAGTCAGTGAAAAGTTGGTAATTTCAAGTACAGTCTTTGGTACCTGATTTCGGTGTTTATTGCAGTCTTGACCATTTGTACGTGACTAACACAAAAGGACTCTGCATCTGAATATATATACGAGGACCGGACAAATAATGACAGTATAATAATTTAGGAATTCAAGATCGAATTGTATTTTAAATTGAATAAATTAATCTTACTTCTTCTTAATTAATTACTATATATATAGAGAGAGTGTAACAATATTATAAAAATAAAAAACACAGGACAAGCTAGGAAGCAATATATGAATGAAAGAATTAGTAAAAGCTGGCCCATGTTAGACTCTAGAGGTACTCCAGGAGTAGCATCAAATTAAGTTAAATTTGCAAAACGTCAGCAAGTTAGAACAAAGTATGAAAAATGTCTGTATTTAAGTTATTTTGCTACTAAGACAGGACACAACTAATTTCGTAAAGTGGAGTAATTTTGGTTATTTTAGTAACAGGGTGTATTTTAAAAGACGTCGTATCTAAATATTTTTAGTAGACGTGTGAATTTTGATATAAATATATAGATGTCAAAACAATTAAAATCATGAAAATATACAAAAGGTACTAAGAAAGTTTTGCAATATGACGCAACAATAAATCGTAGTGTTTGTTGCTGCATGTTGAGACATGTTCATACGTGCACAGTAGCCGCCTCGCCATGTCGATGGACTCTGTTATTCATTAGCTGTGAGAATGTAAAGTGCTTGCGATGGCATCGTGGTCACGAAATGAGATAAGAGCAGTTTTGCATTATAATTCCGTGAGTGGTTTAAACATAGACCAGTGCTTCGAAGAATTGACTCTTGCGCTAGGTGATGTTTGTTCATATCGCACAACGATATTCAGGTGGTATAGAGAATTCCAAAGGGAAAGTTTAACTGTGGAGGATGCTGAGAAGCCGGGAAGGTCACGAACGTCAGTTACGGAGGAAAACGTTACTACTGTGAAGAAAATGCTTAGCGAGGACAGGCGAGTGACTTACCAATACATAAAGGGTACTTCAAGCCTAAATGCACCAGCAATTCATTCGATTCTGCATGATCATTTTCACGTGAAGAAACTTTGTTCTCTCTGGGTGCGACATCGACTGACTGAAGAGCAGATGACACGACGTGTGACTTGGTGCCGGGAGATGCTAAAAAAGTTTAATAAGGGACGATCTCGGTACGATGTGCCGACCAAAGCTCAAAACAAAGTTTGGCTCTTTGATGATGAGGACACAACCGTAGTTGTCAGAAAATCCCGATCTGTAAAGAAGAAAATGACAGCTGCGTCGTTTTGGACACACAGAAGACAGTCACAGCTAAGTGATATACTGAACAGTGCCTGCCTAAAGTCATTGAATCTGTGAAGAACCTGCGGCCAAAGTCAAGAATGGACATCTGGTTCCTCCATCACGATAATACTCCGGCTCACCGCGCCAAAGCCTGCACCGAATATTTGACCACGACAGGATTAAAACTTCTCGAGCACTCGCCCTACAGTCCAGATCTTACTCCCTGCGACTTTGCACTGTTCCTGCATGTGAAAATCTAGCTAAAAAGGTGGCGGTTTTCCAGTGATGAGAACCTTCTGTGGGCTTGGGACATCGAATGTGCTTTACTCCCTAGTGAAACTTGGCAGAACTATTTTAAAGATTGGTGTCGGAGGATGGAGAGGTACATTAAGTATATTTTATATTTAAAGTTTATTAGGAGGATTTTAACTAAGAAACGGTAAAAAGGAAGAAGATTTTGAATTCCGTTTTTAACTGAAAGGATACTGAACTTATAAATAGATGCTCCGTAATTACATTCGAACTTCATTTCAAAAAAATATAAATAATTGAAATATGAGAAAAAATTATTAATCTTTTATGATATACAGTAGAAATTGGCTGTTTCGATGTTGCTTAATTCGTAATGTTGGTTAATTCGAATGTGTCGTTAATCCCCTTCGAATTTTTATCAAATTATATAAGTCGAGTTTTTCTTTAAAGTGTGTGATATTTCAAACAGTATATCTTAAATTGACCGTATATGTATGATGCGCAAATTTATTGACGCACCTAAATTTAAACGTAGCTCTTATTGATTTCGTTGGGCAGAGCTGGTGTATTACATTATAAGTTTTATTAGTCTACTGGTTTATGACGGGTCAGATAAATTTATATTTTATTCAAACTAAAGACATGGGTACTTATATTAAGATTTCTCATTGCACTTGAATAGAAAGAAATGTATATTATTTTTATTTCAATATGTGCATTTAGTCAACGAAATCATTCACTTTTTGCTATTTGTACCGTTAATCAAGGGAATAGTATGCGCATACATTTTAAAAAATAATTCGTTTTACTTATTTTTCGTAGCTACATATATGACATCATGTGTTTTTTTAGATATTTTAGCGGATCATATATAGGGCAATGAAAGTTTGCTTGTAGAAACACTGTATTGTGTGTTTTTGTTTGTTACTGTTTATTTTTCATTTAGAACAATTTCGGAGTCTTGTATATTTATTTATTTGTTAAAAGAACCCCGTCGTATTATATATAAGGGACGCCTATGGTCGTTGAAGAAGGTTATGTGGAAACACATATTTAGGATATCATATTCGTTTTAAAGTTTTAAAATATCTTTAAATAAATATATTTCGGCGTACGTTTACATCGACCTTGATTTTGTTGATATCAAGGAACGCTTTTTGTGATGTGCAGGTGTTCTTTTAGCAAATGCAAAAACATCCCCCCGTTCGTTTTACTTGCCCTGGTCCGAGACAATCTCTCTATATCGTGGGCATTTGATAACTAACTTCGTAGAAGGGTAGACGTCGAAATTCGACTTCGTTCTTTTGATCAAATAAGAGTCTCATTCGTGAGCTAAGTCACTATTACTATTGGTTTAAATCATCTTAAGAGCCCGTTTACCATCGACAGGGCTTCTTTTATGCCGTGATTCCTAGAGCAGTATCGCTCGTAAGGCCCCGGCAATAGGACGTCGATCCGCTGCGGATTTGGAAATCCCGGATTGTACTTCAGCTTCTGGGAGCGATAAGTAGCCCATTAGATATTATTTTTTTTTTCGGGTTTTACATTATTTAAATTGACAATTTGAGAGAATTAAACATATTCCGTGGAAATATGTTGATTAACACTAAGTGTTATGTGAAGTTTTGTTTTGTTTGTTCTGTATTATTAAGGATTGTTAATTTGATTAGCTAAGTTTAAGTGAGTTTTTTTTTGTACTATAAGTCAACCTTTTTGTGTATAAAAAAAAACAATTATTCATGTATATCTCATTATTATTTCATTTCATTTGTAATGTAAGTATCAATTATAGTTATTAAGTTATACCATATTTAGTTTAAAAATTTACACATACAACGGGTTTTGAATCAACGGATCCGACATCACATTTTGTAAACAGGGCAGCTCGAGGTCAATAGAGCTACAGCCTTGGGAAAAACGGAAATAACAGAAGTCACCATTTTGCTCTTGGCGCCCTTTCTTTTTTTGACATCCTAGCTCAATACTGAGCTTGCGAACCCCGACCTCCGCAACAGTAGCCGGCATTTTCTGTTTGTTGCCCAGACTTACCCAAGCTCCTCCGAGCGGTCGTTCGCGACCCGCAACAATTTGCTCGTGTACAATCAGCAAGCACGTAGCATGTTACCACATTTTTTTCATTTTGTTTAAACATTTTTTTCAATTAGAAATTTTAATAAAACGACCACGTCTCTTAAAAAAATCAGAAAAAGGGAGTCATGAAAACAAACTGTTACCTTTTCTTATTTTTGTCAGTATTTAATATTTTAAAATTATTAGTGTCTACGTATTATGATTATTGTCATTTTATTGAAGTCGTTTTAATTGGAAAGTATTATACTTACTCAAGCGGAACGTTTCTAAAAACAAGAAATTATTATTTATGAAGTCAGAGAATTACATAAAATAAAATAAACTTACTTAACTTACTTAATCCTATAGACTCTTATACCTTTCGGTGTCGAGTCATGCTGGAGTCGAGTCCTCCGCTTCCCCTCTCCATATCTCCCTCCACTTTCCTCTGTTGCTCGCCAAAGCCTTTACGTTCTCCCATCCTATTCCCCTCTTCACAACCGCCGCCCGCACTTCATCCCTCCACGTTCTTCTCGGCCTACCCCTCTTCCTCTTTCCAATCTCCCTAGCCTCAAACACCTGCCTAATCAACCTCTCCTCGCCCCTTCTCATTATATGACCCAACCACCTTAGCTGACCCTGTTCTATCGTCGTTTCTATTGGGATTATGTTTAACTTTTCCCTAAATACCTGGTTCCTAATTTTATCCATCCTCGTTTTCCCCTCTATTTTTCTCAGGAATCTCATCTCTGTGCTTGTAAGTCTACTCCTCTGCCTCTGTGTTGTTGTCCAAGATTCGCATGCGTATGTCATTGTCGGTTTTACCACTTTTATAATTATTTCCGCTTTTACCCGTCTTGGTATTTCCTTCTTGCTTAGGAAGCTGTTCTTTATGCTGTTATATAGCCTACCGGTCTTTGCTATTCTTATAAAATAAAACTTCACAAAATTTAATTATTTAAAACAGTAATAATTATGAAATTTTTTTAAAAAGAAATTATAGAAAATTAATATCTTGTATAGTATTCGCCTGTTCCAGTAACTTCTTCTAGCCTTCTCGACACCAAATCCACTAAATTATGACAGTAATTGCCATGATTTAATTGTTGCCATTTGTCGTAAATATGATGTTCCAATTGATCTCTATTTCTAAATGGTATCTCTTCTTCTGCTTCATTATTCCAACGACGCATCATTACAGACCACATATGCTCTATTGGATTTAAGTCTGGAGACTGTACAGCCCAGTTAATGAGTTCTATCTCTATATGATCATAAAATCAATTTCTTACAACTCTGGATGCAAGAACGGCGCTATTGTTATGAACAAAAGATAGTCGTCCATTATTAGCGTAAACCAAAGATAAAATGTAATCTTTTAAAAGATCAACGTATAAATCATCTGTAAGCCGAACATTGATCGGTACCAATCTCTCGGGACCATAGGCTGACGTCCATCTCCAGTAAGCAAAAGTAATCAAATCTATTCTAATATTTACAGGTCTATGCACTAATACATTGGATTTTACAATAGGACAGAAAACATTCGTCTGAAAAAACGTATGTTCAATCTCTGTATAAATTTTGAACAACGAATGCTATGCGTTCCTGGGCGTAGTACTCCTCAAAATAGACCAATATCGCTGGTTTCCTGATGTAAAGACCAACTTTCTTCAGTCTTTTTGCAACAGAAAATGTATTGCATTGCAGTTTTGTAAAATTCAGCAATTGCGAATTGTTGTAAAAGTGATGCTCCTATGCTGCATTTTCCAGTAACCTGTTTCGAAATCGTGTTGTAACTTTTGGATGACCCGATTTCGGCCTTGGTCTGATGTACCTTTCCGTTTCATATCGAATCTATATTAGGACTGTCAACTTCTAAAATTTATAATTTATATTTTAAAGAATCCTAATTCTCGAATGTTCTTGTTTGCCCAAGCAATCAGCTTCCTTATGAATAACTCCGAAACTCGATATTATTTGTGCGGGTAACACTGTCCAATATAGCACAGCTACTATAGCGAATTTATATTTAATTTGTTTATAATCAGTTGTAAATAACCATATATATATATATATAGTATATTTATTTTTATATTTTTTTAACCTCTCGTTACATTTAGTTATGTAAATTACATTGATAAGCATGATGACTAATAACGATTGATAAAGTATGAAAACATATTTGTCGAAATTTAAAATATTCGTGTATTTGAACGATCTGTAAATTGTCCAACAATTATATCTCCAAACATTCTGTATGTCGTTAAAAATTAATTTGTTTTAGTTATCGATTTATCGCATCCACTAAGGATTACTTGCAGGTCATAAATACATCTTATGAAAACTTATTCCGTTTAATATTGGCAAAATGTTAAGGCTAAGGCTAAGGCTAAGAATCTAGTCCATATCCTGTTATGCAAACTATTAAACCAATAATAACGGTCCATTATTCACTGAAAATTAGTATCAAAAAATACAATTACGTATTGTAAAAGCGAATCCGATCCTAAATAAGGAGAGAATGCTTTACTTCTGACTACAAGTTCCCTAGTTGACATTAGGAGAGAACACAAGTGTTTACTAAAATGTTTTATCTAATTGAAATTTATCAAAACATGTACGTTTAAGAGATTAAATCATAAGAAAAGTTTCAACAATATCGTTATAATTATAAACTATTTATATAACTATGGCAAACTATTAAATAATCCATTTAATTTTGTTTTCATTCTAATTTTTATAAATATCTTTAGAGAAAACTCAAAATACGCTTTGCTGAAAAGAATATTTATCAATTTTTTTCTAAACTAACGAAAGCCAATAAATAGAGTCTGTAAATCGCTTTCAAATAAGCCCAAATACATTTAATTCGATTAGATACTATAGGATACACAGTAATTTAAATTAAATTTCTTAAAGGATATTTTCAATGAAATTTTCGAATTTTTTGTTCACCCAAACAATCATGTCTCCTAAAACTTCATATTTGTAAGCGTAATTTTATCAAATATGTCAGAGCATGCTACTATAGCGAAATAATCTATAATCAATTTATTTTTGATTATTGTTGTAAATAGCTATAAGTTATGTTCATATTTGTTTGTTTTCTTATTGCATTTAATTCCATTGAATATTTGCATTGTTAAAATCTTTTAAAGAATTATGAAAAAAAAATTAATAATATATGTACTTAGAAATAGGAAATATATATATAATAGAACATAAATTAGAAATCATTTTCTTAGAGATTTATATTTCTGCTTACTAATAAAATACATATCCCATTTAAGTGTATTTAAATAGGATTTTACTTTTTAAAAATTATTTAATGAAAATTCTACAAAACTACAATAAATGAGACGTGTCTCCTCTATTATAGTCTATATGAATCTAATTATATTTTTCTCTGTCATCTTACTTCGTATATATTGTAATTTCTAAGAATACTTTTATCTTCTATGTATATACGTGTCTTTATACACATGTTTATATGTGAGGATGTAACTGCGCTTTAAATTTTTGTTTGAAAATAAAAGTGCTTCATAATTAATAAGAAAACATAGAAAACAATAACAACCACGACAATGAACGTTTTAACGCGTTATCGGAATTTTTGTAAATACACTACGCTTTTGGAAGTATGACAAAAAATTCGCAGGTGCGTTGACATAAATTAACTAGCTGATGTTGCTTATATAAAACAATCACGTCAAAAACGCAAAAAATAGGGAACTATTTTCTACCACCAGGAATTATTTACTAATTTAACTGTTTTCAGATATATACATACATACAGGTTTCAAGAGATATTTTTTTATTGTTTAAAAGTAATATAGAGCAAACTTTAATGTTATTGTTTATACGTGGGTACTTGTTATCTATAAACATATTTTCACATTATGTATGCCTTTAATAGGAAACTATGTATATATATGTAAAAGTTTGTGAAATATATAAACATTATTTATTTAAAAATGGATAATTCGATTCAGTAATACGAATTCTTTTGTGATGGAATTAAACAATTTCTATTGTATCATTATAGTATGTGTGTTATTTAAAATTAGTATATGACGAATAAAATAACTGTCAAGTCACACAACTTTAAAAATTTTAAAATGTATGTACTTATAATTAGACAAACTTAATTTAGAAGGAAATAAATAACTAGATACGCTAGGATGCTAAACCAGCTCAAGAAATAGTTTCAGAGAGTGGGGATGTTTCCTGTTTAAAAATTCTAATAGGACGCTATAATATTGTTACATTCGATATTTAATTAACTATGACCAAAAGAGGGTATCCTTTTTGCAGTAAGGAAAGAAGTTAAGCCCCATACAAATTTATTGCATCTTCAATTTTTTCTGGTAATATATTGTATCAAAAAGATATTAATATTAAATAAACATTTTAAAAAAAGAAAACGCTTACGTTACTGTTCAAATTTCTAATATTATATAAATATATAAGTAATAATCCCTTCTATACGTATATTTGGTTCCACTTGTAGTAAAGAGAAAAATTCAATAGTATATATGCCACTTATTGGACACTTTCCAACAGCAACAAAAGAACACATAAAATAATAGCAATAAATTACAAGGAATGATGTTTAACTTACAACCGAATTGATAGCTACTTTAAATAATTGACGTTATGACAAAAAAGAGATTGACCGTGGTCTATAAAAAGCAAAAGATTAAGT
>JAVIWB010003143.1:0-43367 GCA_031893035.1 Dermolepida albohirtum
TGAATCTCGTACATATTCAATGGCTGCATGTGGGTTCTGTAGACACCAAATTCGAACATTGTATTTGTTTACTAGTCTACTAACACGAAAAGTCACTTCATCACTTAACACGATGCAATGTGCGAGAGTATTATCATTGTCAATAGCATCATGAATCTCGTTACAAAATCCCACACATTTCCGTTTGTTATCAGGACGCAGAGCTTGTAACAACTGTAACTTGTACGGCTTCATAACCAACCGACGTCTCAAAACACGCCAAATTGTTGTTGTAGGCAGTTGTATCTCCCGACTGGCATGACGAGTTGATTTTGAAGGATTACGTTGGAAAGCGGTTTGAATTCGTGCAACATTTTCTTCAGAAACACGAGAGCGGCCAGGACTCTTTCCTTTACATACACATCCTGTATCTACAAACTGTCGATGCCATCTGCGAATGTTCCACCCATTCGGACGATCAATTTGGTAGCTCAACCTGAAACGTATTTGCAGTGTAATCACGGAATTGCACTTCGCAAACTCAAGAACACAAAATGATTTCTGCTGTGGAGTAGCCATTTTAAACATTTGACAGTTACCAAGAAAAACAGAAGACAACTGTCATCTAGCGGCTATTAAATAAACTAGGCTATGTATTCGTTTCTCCAATAGCTGAGCCGAGGCGCAGCGATCGATAGTTTGGACAAAATAATACTTTGTAATACGTATATTCTTTTTGAAACACGCTGTACATTAGTTACATTTCTTGTAAGTAGAATAAATTAACATTAGGAAATTGTTGACAATTTATAGGAAATGAAGTAAAGCAAACGCAAGTACACAAAAAATAATTGAAGATTAGCTGAAGGAATCATAACAACTCACTGTAATAAAAACAGAAACACATGTATAAAAAAGATAATTCAATGAAAAAAAGAAACACATTTTGGAAGAAGAACGGTTAGTTTTAGGAATAGGGTAACCTTAAAAAGTTTTATCTAAAATTTTACATAGAATCCAAAATTACAGTAAACACCTATAACAATAATATGCAGGGTGTTCATTTAAACTAAGGGAGATGACGCCAACTTCCGATACAACCGGAACTGTTACATGGGAGCTATTACCTTATTTGAGAAGGGCATGCCCGAAAACACTGCTGTCCAAATTTTCAAAATTCAAATCCAAGTAGTTTATAAAATATTCTATGGGTGGTGACCGTGAGAGTGTATACTAATTTTACGAATTTTGCCCATTTTAATAGACTAGTAACAATAATATTTATGAAAAGTTACTAAATATATAGTGACTTTGTTTTAACAGGGTAATAATGCAATCGGTGTAGGGAAAAAATGCACACAAATAATAAATAAAAAGCGACATGTTTTAAAGAAATGCCGCAGTGATATATTCTACACACTAGAATAATGGAGAGGGGCACAAAGGAATACTTGCAGCTTTTAAAAATCAAAATAAAGTATAAGTATTCATATAGTAAATCAATTTGGGTAAACCTTTTCAATTAGAATCTTTACTCTTTTTTATTGGGAGTTTCGACCATAGGAAATTAAACATTTAATTTCTATTAACGACGTTTCGGGGGAGGGGTCCTCCTTTCTCAAGTTATTTAGTTTCTTCAACCTGCAATACCTTTTACAGTTTATTTCCATTTGTGAACAACAGGTTTTTTATCTATATAAATATTTGTGACCAGTTATATTTGTTAGAAATATATTTTTTAGTTTAATATTGTAGAATTTACAAACACAAGCATTTTTAAATTAACAATTTTTTTAAATTGTTTGCTTGCCAAAATATTTATTCATTCTAAATGTTTTTAGCTAACGCTTTCTAAAAGCAACATCTGTTGTTTTATTTTCCTTTTGTCTCATATCATGTACGAGGATAGTTTGACAAGTAGTGAGAATGACGCATAGGTGGCGCTCTAATTGGTAAAACAAATGCACTGTAATTTAGGTTGACTATTTATATGTTTACATTCCGATATTTAGATAAATCGGTTGATTAGTTTATTTTGAACAGTTGATTGAAAAAGAAGCAACACGTCGTTTTGTTAAAATGGAAAAAGCAGAATATAGTGCGGTGATTAAATACTTCGTAATTAAGGGTATGAAAGCTACCGAAATAAAAGATGAGTTACGGGAAACATTAGGTGAATCTGCTCAACTTTACGTAGGCTTAAAAAAAGTTTTGTATATTAAGAAGATTACAGAAATTAATGATGTTTAATCTTATTTAAATAGGGGAAACCTGGTATGGTTGTCACACTTTCCAGTTTTATATTTGTTAAATTACAAACTATGATAAAATCCGAAATGTTTTGCAGTCTGCGTAGTCCTTAGATACAAAGGGTACTAGGAAAGTTTTGCAATACAGCTTTGTTTATTTAATTTTTTCAAAGTAATTTCCTCTACGCTCAATACACCTCTCCATTCTCCGAAACCAATTTTTAAACCAGTTCTGCCAAGTTTCACTAGGGAGTAAAGCACACTCGTTGTTGCAAGCCCGCACCAAATGAAATACGAACGAATTCGAATAATTCGAACCGATATGTAAACATACCTGAAATTTTGATTATGACTTATAATTTTACATAACATCTCCATGTTTGTATAAATATAACTTCAAAATATTAGTGATTAAATACTTCGTAATTAAGGGTATGAAAGCTACCGAAATAAAAGATGAGTTACGGGAAACATTAGGTGAATCTGCTCCATCATCCGCCACAATAAGTAGATGGGTAAATGAATTTAAACGTGGTAGAACAAGCTGTGTTGATGAAGCGCGCTCTGGAGCACCCAAAATTGTGACTTCTAAGGAAGTGATTATAAAAATCCATAATATTATTACGCAAGATCGACGACTCAAAGTGAGAGAGCTAGCAGACATTGTAAACATTTCAACAGAACGCGTACACCACATTTTAACGAAAGAATTGGGCCTTTCCAAGCTTTCGGCAAGATGGGTGAGTTCACTCGTTTGCGCATTTCCAAAGAGTGTTTGGACCTTTATAAGCGGAATCCGGTTGATTTTTGTAGGCGATTTGTTACTTGCGATGAAACTTGGATACACTACAGTACACCCGAAACTAAACAATAGTCGAAACAATGGTTAGAACGTGGTTCTGCACCTCCAAAGAAAGCGAAAACCACTTTATCGGCAAACAAGGTGATGGCATCAATTTTTTGGGATTCAAAGGGCATTTTGCTCATCGATTACCTCCAGAAAGGTGCCACAATAAACGGACAATATTATGCAGAACTTCTACAAAAATTAAATGTTGAGATTCGTGCTAAACGGCCAGGAATGGCAAAGAAAAAGATTCTGTTTTTTTTCAATTAGTACCGCATGCGCCTTATTCGCCGGATCTAGCCCCTTCCGACTTCTACCTTTTTCCAAAATTGAAAACGGCACTAGGTGGAAAGAAATTTTCGTCTAACGACGAGTTTATCATCTTCGTAAATGAGTATTTTGCAAGCCTTCCGGAATCGCATTTTAGAGATGGCGTAAGGGCATTAGAGCACCGTTGGAATAAATGTATTGCTCTTTTAGGAGAATATATTGAAAAATAAAAATTATTTTGTATTTAAAAAATTCGTTTTTCTTTTCCATTCTCACAACTTGTCAAACTACCCTCGTATATCTGCATGTGTATTTATAAATTCTCATTGTTGGATGCTTTATATACAGGAAAATGCAGACAATTTATTTTTTAAAGCTATTAAGTTGTTTTAGTATCATTGAGATCGATAATGTTTCTTCTATCATTTATTACGTTCCTAAATTAGCCATTTATTGCAATTGTTTTCTATTTCGAGGATTCCGGTGTTGTCAAGGTTGAATTTATGTTTTTTTTCTCTAAAGTATATTTAGATAAGACTGTTACATTTATTTTGTTACAGGTTAGGCTGTATTTGTTTTTGTATATACCTTCACAAGATTGACATTTTATATAGAATATACTGTTCGTTTTTCTTTAGATGTTTCAGTTTCAATTTTGGTAAAGAATTTGTTTATCATTTCGGTTTGTGAGCTATTTTAATGTTGTATTTTTAAAAGAATTTATTTAGGTTTTCTGATGTGTGGTACATGTGGTTAAGTCATTAGTTTTGGTTTATCATTGTTTGTGGTGCTATTCTCGATGTTTTCTGTATTTACAAACTCTGTTTTTGAGCGTGAAGAAATAGCTTTTTTTAATGTTTTAACTCTTTTTAAATTAACGAAAAATAAAGACGAGAAATTGATCTTTGAAAAAAAAAGCAGAATTAAACGACATGCAATTTCGTAAAAGAACGGTTCTACCTACATCTTAATGCGCTTCAAAAATGATCAAATATTTCAGATCGTGAAATATACAGGTAATAAAAATTAGGAAAGTCAACTCACCGGATATAGCTTGCGGTTGAAGTTGATAGCCTCGTCGCCGTCGTTCTCAAAGAAATATGGACCAATGACGCTGCCAGCCCAAAATTCACACCAAACAGTGACATTATCGGGATGCATTGGACGCTCTTGAATTTCACGTAGATTGGTATCGTCCCAAATTCGACAATTTTGTTTGTTGACATACCCATTCATCCAGAAATGGGCTTCATCGCTGAAGATGATTTTTTGATGAAAATTACAGTCAATTTCCAACTGCTCCAGGGACCGTTCAGCGAACACACATCGCTGTCTATGGTCGTTTACCATCAGCTCCTGGGTCAGTTGAGTGCAGGCCCAAGTCACGACGTAAAATTCGCCAAGTTGTGGTCTGCAAAAGGTCGAATTCTAGTGAGCGTCGAGAAATCAACTGCCTCGGATTCTCCTGCACACTCTCGCAGACAGCAGCGATGTACGGGTGTTGGTTCATTGTTTACTGAACCAGTGAACTAAAAATTATCCACCACAGTGCGAATAGTCCTCTCGGTAGGACGATTATGGCGATCGTAAAATGGACAAAGCGCGAACAACCATTTTGATAAAATAATTTTATCATTTCCACGTGTTGTTGAACGCTATATCCGGCCATGGTGATTTGGCAAAACAAACTGAAAAAATGACAGCCAATTGGACAGATCAACAATATGGCCGCTATCAACTGTCAAAGTTTCTATTGGAAGACCCGTTAGCTTAAAACCATGTGTATTCTACGGTAAGAGAGACAGAACGACAATATTAACAGATTGGATTTCCAGATCTCCAAGCTTTCCACCTATACTTTCAAAGTAATTTCATTGCATACATGGTAGTGAAAACTTAATGCCAAGTTTACTTAAGTTTAAACCATTATAAGTAGGTTTTATATATATATAAATTTTATATAAGTCCCTATACGTATCTCGTCCAGTTTATAAGTTATTTACTGTTTTAGAACTTCAAAACAAACAATTGATCTATCTGTCAGTGACGGCTTAATTGTGTATTTACTTAAAAAATGAAAACAAAACACGTGTTCAAATGCTGACATTCTAAATATTATTTATTCACCAAGAGTATAAAAAGATAAGAAATAGAACTTGTAGAGTGTTTAATGAGAAAGTGATAAAGACTGAAATATTAACCAATATTATCTCAATAATTAAAAATATAAAATAATAAATATTTGTATAACAGTGACAAGAATGAGAATAATAATTATTATCGAATAATAGAAATACTAATAGGTGCGCAACTAAGTTCTCGCTGTTTTTTTTTGATGAAACTTCAACTTTATTGTGAAAAAATGTTTACAAATAAATCATTCTAAATATTGCCCATCGCTAGCGACAACTTTTTCCCATCTTTCTGGCAGAGCTCGAATACCGTCACGGTAGAAGTGTTCGTCTTTTGAGGCTATCCACGAATCAAGCCATTTTGAGATGTCTTCATATGAGCGGAACTGCTGATTAGCCAGACCATGTGCCATCAAACGGAACAAGTAATAAACGGACGGCGCAATATCTGGGGAATATGGCGGATGAGGTAGGACCTCCCATTTGAGCGTTTCTAAGTAGGTTTTAACGGGTTTGGCAACGTGAGGCTGAAAGTTGTCATGCTGTAGAATCACTTTTTCGTGCCTCTGCTCGTATTGGGGCCGCTTTTCGCGCAGTGCTCAGCTCAATCGCATCAATTGAGTTCGATACCGTTCCCCAGTGATGGTTTCGTTCGGTTTCAACAGCTCATAATAAATAACACCGCCCTGGTCCCACCAAATACACAGCAAAACCTTCGCAGCGTGAATATTCGGCCGAACCGACGACGTAGAAGCATGACCGGGCAGTCCCCATGATTTTGTTCTCTTTGGGTTGCTGTAATGAATCCATTTTTATTTATTTATTGGAATTCTTATAATATATAGGTACAGCTGTACATACCAGTCCAATCAAATTAACTTTTAGATTTATATTTTGAATAATCATTTTATCATTTCACTTGTAAAGTGATGCTACATAAAAAATTACTGCATTTTACAAATTTCAATTGGGTTTATTTTTACATAGTTCATATAATTTTTCTTTGCCAATGCATCATCAATTATGTCATACTATTTTAGGTATTAAATTTATATTATCTATTAACCAAATAAATCAAACTCTACATACATATATAAAACAAGATAAACAATTCCATATATAAAGAATAATAGAACATCTATGGATTGGGACTTACTGACTAAATTCAGCCCACTTAAAATAAATGAAGTATCGGCAAAAATCTGTATGTAAATGGACAGAAATTCAGAATTCATATTTTGCTTTTTAAACTTGAATGGTAAGAACATACCTTAATGTCTTAGTTGCGTGAAGGTGAATTTTCTGTAATGTATGTTGAGGGTCTGGCATCCCAGGATGGATTATAAATTCCATATGGCTAATAGATCAGTAAAAACCTAAAGAATAAAGAATTATATTAATAATATTTTTAATGTTATCTGGCATGTCTATTGAAGACATTAGGTATTAACTTGATTTTGTTTGTATGTTTGGTTTTCATAATCAAATATTTTCTATATGAAAAATTTTATATCTAGCTCGGAGTATTTAAATAATAAATGATATTCAATGTGGGTTAATAATATCTGATTTTCAACATGAAGGTATTGATACTTATAAATGAAACAAGAAGCTTTGAGTACATATGATGTTTTTTTTGTAATCTTGATCATGAATAGCCCTATAATCAAATGTGATGTTGACAGAGTGAAGCAACTGATATTTCTCTTCGAATGTAATATTTGTTCTTGAAACATTGCACAATTTGTTGGTTATTATTCAAACTCATCATAATCAATACTTACAAATCAGGAAACAATTATATAAATTAGTCAAAACACGAATAAAATGAATAAACTTACTCCATTCATAAATAATAAATATAAAAGGATAAATAAATAAAATGATAATGCGCCATCTCATATAAAGTGTTCAAACTTTTTCACCGATAAACGGTAAAAAAGATCACGATGTGAAACTAGACTTTAGATATAAAGAAGTTTATGTAATAGTTAAAAGATGGCAAAACATCTAAAATTATTTTGTAAATATGGCAAATTTAATTTTTTATAATTCATTTAGAAATTGTAGATAATAATTACAAATTATAAAATTACTTTCTATTGTATCATTTGTTCTGTATTTATTATTATCATTATTTTGCTAACTTACCTTTTGCCTTTTCTATATTTATATACATGTTTATTTTCTCAACTTCCCTAATTACATTTGTTTTTATTTTCCTGGCTGTTATGTTTATCTGAATCATTCTCTAATTTGCTTTTCCAATCTCTATTAGTTTTTGTTTTGCGTTTTGTCTAGCCTCGATCGGTTATGTTTTATAGAATATTAATAGTATGTATTGGGAACTTCTTTATTTAAAGTTTAATTTTTGTCATATATTAAGTAATCAGTTAATTAATTACTTATATAAAAGAAAGTATATTCTGCATTTAAGAAAAACGCCAATTACTAAATTTATATTTAAAAAAATCAGTTATTTGATCTTTTTAATATTAATAATATAACACAAATAATGACAGATAGAAAGTATATATATATATATTCAGTTTATGTATTTATGATGTTCCCATGTGTTTGTAATTTTCATTACTGGCTTATTTATTCATTAAATTACATCAAAAATAGGGGCATAGTTACAAAATAAATTATTTTTATTTATGAATGAAAAAAAACTGTTCATAAGTTAATTGTAGTTTTCTTTAAATTCTATGATGTTTGAATTTATAGATTTCTTTTTTATCTTAGATGTCATTTAACGTTACTCGGCGAAACTGAATAATTGTTAAGTTGCTTTGTGTAGTTATTTCACATACTTTGTGAAAAGTGTCTTAAAATATAAGTACTCCCTTGAAAATGGTTGTAGATACCACTGATGTTGAAATGAAAAATGCGGACAGTCCTCCAGGTGTAGAAGCTGGTGACTGCAAGCGAGATCTGGATTTACAAAGTTTACAAGAAATTCGGGAACATGCACGTCAAATTGAAAAGGCTGTTTCAAGTAAAGAAAACCGATTCGTTTCTCGAGTATTACGTTGCCTTCCAAATACAAGGAGGAAGTTAAATGGTATCGTCTTGAGAGGCTTGATTAGTCAAATATATCCAGTTGCAGAAAGGGAACCCTTGTTAGCATTTGTAGAAGAAGCTGTTGGAAGTTCTGATATTGAACAAAACACACGTGTCAGATCAGCTATAAAAACACCAGTACCTGAAGCAGATGCTTACATTCATCTATTAATTTTAGTACGTTTAATAGATACACAAAAATTAGATGAGGCAACAAGATGTTCACAAGCCCTAATGAATAAAATTACAAATCAAAATAGACGTACATTGGATTTAATAGCTGCCAAATGTTATTTTTACCATTCACGAGTTGCAGAATTAACTAATAGACTTGACACAATTCGTGCTTTTCTACATGCAAGGTTACGTACTGCAACTCTAAGAAATGATTTTGAAGGACAAGCTGTTTTAATAAATTGTTTATTACGAAATTATCTACATTATTCTCTTTACGATCAATCTGATAAATTAGTAAGTAAATGTGTTTTTCCCGAAACAGCAAGCAATAATGAATGGGCAAGATTTTTATATTATTTAGGTCGTATCAAAGCAGCTCGACTTGAATATAGTGTTGCTCACAAACATTTAGTTCAAGCAATGAGAAAGGCACCTCAAAATGCTGCTATTGGCTTCAGACAAACTGTTCAAAAATTCTTAATAGTGGTAGAATTATTACTTGGTGATATTCCAGAAAGACAAATATTTAGACAAGCTAGTATGAGACACTCTTTAGGATCTTATTTCCAACTAACACAAGCAGTAAGGATGGGTAATTTGCAAAGATTTGGGGAAGTATTAGAAAACTTTGGACCTCAATTCAGACAAGACCATACATATACTCTAATTCTACGTTTGAGACATAATGTTATAAAAACTGCAATTCGTGCAATTGGACTGTCATATTCCAGAATATCTCCACAAGATATTGCTAAAAAGTTAGGATTGGATAGTGCAGAAGATGCAGAATTCATAGTTGCTAAAGCAATTCGAGATGGTGTGATCGAGGCAACTTTGGATCCAGAAGGTGGTTACATGCGAAGTAAAGAAAGCACTGATATTTACTGTACCAAAGAACCACATTCTGCTTTTCATCAACGAATATCATTTTGTTTAGATTTACATAATCAAAGTGTCAAGGCAATGAGATATCCTCCCAAAGCTTATGGAAAGGAATTAGAATCTGCAGAAGAGCGCAGAGAGCGAGAACAACAAGATTTGGAACTTGCAAAAGAAATGGCTGAAGAGGATGATGATGGTTTTCCATAAATTTTTTCATTGTATTAAAATTTTCGCCTTTAACTATTCAAATTATAATTAATAAATAAAATTCTACATACTTGCATATAATTTATTACAACTTGTAATATTGTTTTTAAAATTAGTATTGTCTATTAATGCGCAGGTTGAAGTAAAAGTGAAAAATATATAACAATTGTAAAGTTTTTTTTGTGTTCCTTAAGAATAATAAAATCAATAAAACTATTATTAGTTTTTTATTTCTTAACGGTTTGAAATGAACAAACCTAAAAATGTCTAATTTTGTTTTTCCAATTTACCAAAAAATGCATAAATGGTAAAGTGATAAAAATATAGAGTATTACTTTTTTATTTCATTCATTGTAGTACTAACTAGAAATAATGCAATTTAATATATTTGAAAGTTGATTTCTTTAAACTCTGTATAGCAATATCAAAAAACATCAAGCTTTATTTACTTTTGCTCAAAATTAGAACTGAACAATCTAGATTTAAATTAAAAACTTGGTTGTTATTAATGCATAAAGTTTGCTTTTTAAAACAATTTCAAAAAATTTAATGGAAGCCATTAGTATTATACTTAATAAAATCTTTAATTCTATCTAATTAATTTACTATATGCCACATATAGCTAATGAAAGATTTTGTATTTAAAAACAGAACATTTTTCTAAATAAGAGTCCTAATATAGTAAATTTTCGATTTATTCCATAGAAAAGAAAATATAGTGTAGTACATTGCATTAAAGTCTTATTAGTAAAAGGCTATGTAAGTTGAAAAATGACAATGATTTTTGAAGCAAAGGTAAGGAGTGGGAAGATTACGCTTCAAAATACATAGTAAATTGAAACGTGCGAATTGGTAGATTGCGAAATTGTAAAAATAATTTTTAATATATTCAAATAAATATGCATATAAATATAGAAAACTGGGCTAACAGTGACAGTAGTAGATAAGAACAAATATATAAAAGTAAAATAGGTGGAAAAAATCTAGAACAAAATGAAAAACTGGATATATAAATAAGTAGAAAAACGGAGAAAGAATAGAACGAAAAGATCATTTTTAAAAAGTTACACAAAGCACTAAAGTGGTAGTGGTCAAAAGATTGTGATAAAACCAACATTGATGTATCTCTATGAAGTGTGAGCTATCTCAGAAAAGATAAAAACAGATTGAACACAGCACAGATGAGATTTTTGAGAAAGGTATAGGGAGAAACAAGACAGGGCAAGAACAAAAATGAGGCACATAGGAAACTGTTGCGAATAGAAGACCTAGAAGATGTCGGTGAGAAAAAATAATTAGAATGGTTATGGTATGTATAGAGAAGACCAGAGGAGAGATTTACATGGGAGGTGCTTGAAGCCAGACCAGAAGTGAGAAGTAAAAGGGGAAGATCAAGAAAATCATGATTGGATAAAGCAAAGAAGTTCATAACTTACTTTAGAAAAGAAATTTGTCTGCACTGTTCTGGTATATTGCATAAACTCAATGTCTCCTGAAATCTATATTTGTATAGTATATAGATTTCTGAGTAAAGAATTCATCTTTCTCTCTGGCAATATTTTCTTATAAGCAAGTTTAGAAACAAAATCATAATCTCTATCTAAAAACACATTAGTATCCGAACATCCTCTAACAAGATCAAAGATTTTATTTTGGAACACTATGTATTTATTAATTTATTACATTAAATTATTATTTAGAGTAATCTATCATTTTTAATATAAGTTGGGAACATTGAAAAACATTAACGTTTTTGAAGCAAATGTAAGAAGTAGAAAGATTACCTTTCAATGTGAGTAGCAAATTGAAACGTGGAACTTCATAAACACCTTAAATATCACAATTATTTTTGCCATATTCAAATATGTAGCAGTTGTACAAAGTGAAATACATTTAATAATTCATATCTACTTAAATCCAGTCATTTTCTTTTACATAATTATGTTATTAACCGACCACTAAACATACGATAATAATTAAATAAATAGTGTAATTTTTAAAAGAAAAACTATCTACGTTCGAGAAATAAAGTCAAATAATTTATTAGTAAGCATAGCTATACTTTTAATTTATTAAAATTTTTTAAATATTTATTTTTGTAATTCTTGTGGCGGCATCTAATAACTATTGTACAGACTTCCTTACTTTTCTATTTTAGTTTTAACACCGATTATTTTCTATTTAAAAAAACATTAGAGGAAGTCAGACATGCATTTGGAGAGAGCGCAATATATTTATAACATAAATATTTTTTATTACGCTTCATTCTATTACAGTCTATATCGTTTTAATTTTTTTACCATGTTTATATAATATTGAAGTAGAGATAAATTGGAATTCTTAAAATTCTAAGAAATTAGTTTCAGAAAAGAGAAAATTGTAGCCCCATCTAATTGTTAATGTTCAAAGTTTCAGTCAAATTAATAAGCTTTCTAACCCAATATTTTCGAAAGACGCTGATAAAAATTTGGATACTCTTTCAGAGAGGGCACCAAATGTTTTGGTTTAATTTATATTTTTGCTTTTAGAATATAAATTCAATCAGTCTTAAAATAACATGAAAACATTCCAACTTTTATTTACTAAAATTTTCTTTAATTTTAATTGTACATAATTAATGTAATGGCAATCAGATTCATTATTGTACGTATTGCCAATTCAAGCGAAGTCATTGAAACTTTTGATGTATAATTGAAACAAATTTTATTATGAAATTCCTAAATGGGTACATCCCTCAAATAATTTCATTATAGAGATACATACCATATTACAATCAATTTGTTGGTTTACTGGCAATAGTGCAATAGCGCCGTTGTTTATGTGTTGATGTTTTGTTCGTTTTCTGTTAAAATTGTGTTGCTTTCATTGTATATTGTACATATATTTGATTTGTAAATATTCGTCTTAGTTTTAGATTTATCTATCTTTATAGTATAGTTGTGCATAGACTAAAGCATCGTCATATTCAATATTGAATGAAAAAAAATCACTAAGGAATCCAGAAGTTCAAAGAAGGAATTCCAAGTCTCTAGTTCTAAAAATACTATTACTCTAGAATACGTTATCTTCTTTCGTGAAGGTAATGTAGATAATAAAGTTAAAGAATTTATAAAAGCATAAATTAAGACCGCGAGTGTTTAACCAAGAAAAAAAATTATCATTAACTATATTTTTGAGAATCAAAAGTATAAAGATTTTTTAGCAAAAGCTTTTCATTTGCCTGCTAAACCAACTTTGGTGCAGTCAACACAAAAATGATCAATCGTACCTGGATTTATTGATTTTATATTATTAAAAAAATTTTATTTTATAATTCAAGGAAGGATGAAATTAGTGGCTTTCTTAAAATGGTGGAAAAAACATGAACCTGCGCAAAATATGTTAGTGGTAGTTCCTGTCCTGGAGTAGAATTAAAACACGTAATTTTTGAATCAATTCTGAAGTTGAAGAATGTTGATATTCAAGTAATGGCTATTATAACAGATCAAGGAATTAATTTTAAAAAATTTATCAAAGATATGAATATTTCACCACAACACCCATATTTCACTAAAAATGAAGAAAAAATTGTTTATATTTTTGATGCTCCACATTTGCTAAAATTGACAAGAAATAACTTCTCTAAATACAAGTTTAAAACGCCATTTTGGAATACAATAAAGAATTTTAAAAAAATTTTATGAAAATGATAAGAAAAGAACATTTTAACTGGCAATACAATACAGAATAATGTTAAAAATAAGAGATATTTATTCATAGTTTGCTTCTATTTACAATAGCATTATATATGAAAGAATAATATATAAAACCTCACGTCTTATATGCATATGTACATTTAATAATAGATTCATTTTATATTTCTGTGTTTATGTATTTTAACATATCAAGAACTCATAAATTTATGTTTAATTAATGAACTACACTATTTAAAATTTATTTAAAAACTGATTTTTCGGTTATGTGAATACAACTGTTTCTAATGATATTGTGGTGTGCATGCTCTCTTCACTTGTATATTTTGATTCAATACATTATTGTATATTAATATAATTTCTAAGTGTATCAGCAGTTCATTAATATTATAAAAAGTGTTTCTTTGCAATGATTTGATATATTTAAATTATTATTAAGTTTTCATTTATTAAATTATTAATAGATTGTAGATATCTCACCACGTTGTTATAATTTGTTCATAGCAAAATACATATTTATATATATATATATATATATATATATATATATATATATATATATATATATATATATATACCATTTACAATTTCAAATAAAATTTTAATATTTACCTTTGGTGTTTTATTATAACCAAAACCACAGTTGATCTCTAAAATATTCATACATTAGCTCACTTCAAATGTTCCTATTAATCCTATATGTATTATTTTAATGTGTTAATATCTAATATAGTCAGAATGATGTTCTAAGAAGTTTAACACGTACATTTGTGTAGCAGTTCATCTAATAAATAACTACGATACTTTCTAAGATACATATAAACTATCTACTGCATTTTTGTATATTTCTCTATTAAATTTACATAATCTAATATTTTGTTCAAAATAAGTATATATAACATAGTACAATTTTAAATTTTGTGCTTTATGATAGCGGTGCGTGAGCTCAAGCGCATTCGTTTAAAATTAGGCACCAAAAAGTAAAAAATTACCACAATATTATTCTACAATGCATTTCTAAATAAATTTCATATGACCCTTGTACGTTGTAGGAATTCAGGTCAATTCAGTTACATTACATTAGAGAATGTATTTAAAATAAAATACAAAAATCTCTAGGCATTGTAATTCAAAGATATCAAGGAAAAAAATAGGTTAAAAAGTAGTGCTTTATTCGTCTCTGCTGTACTTTACCGCCATATATATATACAAATGTTAGTGTGGATTTTTTTTCACAAATAGTGATGTCAAGTTTATTCTAAATGTTCAGAGAACTTTGATAACGTATAGCAACATAGTAGTGCATTAGAAGTCAGTGAAATTAATTATGATTTTGACATTTGTGTAGTATTCATTTGAAGCAACGGAATTGTATTTGTCGGTCCATATTTTGTGTCAATGGTCATTCCATTTTATGTCAGATATTAAACAATCTTCAACGAACACTTTTTAAAACGTTAAAAGAAATAATTCTCCATGCGGTACTCGGAAAGAAACGTTGTGTAAATTTCACCACTGACATTTGTTATGATCTTGAATGTATTTGATGTGAGTATATTTTCTTTCTAGGTTATGTCATTGTAGTGTATATTTTTAATTTGTATGTATTATTCCAGAATTACGTTTAGAAACATCAATGGTTTCTGGAAATGGTGTGTAAAGAGGACGTTTTATCATGGTTTAAAGACTTAGAATGTTACAAAAGAATAGATCTGATGTATGAATTGTTAAATATGTGCATGCCTTTCGAAATTAGGTTTATGGGCAGTTGCATTGAAGAAATAGGAAAGCATACTTATCAGGAATTACGTGGTTTAACAATAATCGCCAACGATGTCGAAAAACTTTCCAAAGACAATATGTTAACAAATGGTTTGTTAGATGAAAATACGCGAAGTCGTGTGTTGTTATATATATCTTTGCTTTCAACTAGAAACTGTCTAAGTGCTAATTGGCTTTTTAAGAAATTATTTAGGACAGCTGTGTTTGAAGATTTTATAGTGAAAGGGAACTGTAAAGATGAAAATTTGCAAAGTGAACTTTTATTATTGTTAACTATGAGTCTTCATCATCCGGCCTTCACATTCGAACAGAAAACATTTTTTGGTACCCTTTTGGTACATTTGGTTGAGCAGAGAGAAGGAAAAAAGTCTGTAGCAATAAAACCAAATCCATATTGTTATCCACCTGGTTTTGGTTATCCACCTGCCCAAATAATATCTGTAAGATAATTTTATTTATTTTCACTAATTTTTTTTTCTCCATGAAAATTTTTTGTTTTATAAGACTAGCTTTTCATCATGCAATATCTGTCATATCTATGTAATCATAATATTTGTTAACATAAAACAATTTTGTTCCACTATTAGATCTTACATTCTTTCCTCTAATACTTAAAATGCTTACACTTGGAAAGTCACAATTTATTTTGTGTAATGAATTTTCTTAAATTACTCCTTTTTATTACATTCTATCCTAGAGATAGGAGTGAGTTAAGTATTTCAAAATCAGACACTTCGATTCTTTCAAAACTATATACAAGCACAAGCTTAGAGGCCATTATATTTATTTAATATAAGGAACAGTCAAAATGTGTTATAGATATTATTTATAACTCTAGAAATATTTTTATTTTTGCATTAACAATTTATTGTTAATTATGTCTTTTAAGAATCAAAATTTATATTTTACTATTTATCTCATGTGAATACATCTTCTTCGGCCACTTCTTTCACTTCTAGGAATGTATATAATAAATATTCAGAAAATTTAAGAAATTACTTTTACACAATTTGATCTTTTATTTTTGTTGCTATTATTTTATTATACTTAATTTTTCTTATTATGATTACAATAGAATGTATTATTTTATTCTGTACTAAATAGATAGACAATGATCTATTTTGCTATTATAATGAACACTTTTTACATTTTAAAATTTTTTTTTCTGTTGCTGTTTAAACTTGTTTTCATTTATTTACCTGGAAAACTAAAAAATAACATTTCATTATAATCACAGAATCAGCATCAATTATACAAAATTTAATTTTTTATCACTAAGATAAAATACACACAATTAAATACAACGTTCTTAGTTAAATTTAGCTTACATACGTTATTTATTCATTTCAATTTTAAACTATTCTCAAAATTATCCTTATATTGTTGCTTAATGAAAAGTAATAAATGTATAATATTAATATCTCACATTCACTATAGTGTTTAGTTATGGTGACTTTGTATGGACAAAATACTAATTCAAACAAATTATATATGGAAAATTTTTTGTTAATTACAAATGTGTTCATAGAAACAGTAGCTGATGGGAGACAGTTTTTCAATGCATTCATTAAGTAATATGTCGAGTATGCTTTTGTGCAGTGTGAAGTGCAACTATCAAAGTTGGAAAAATAAAACTAGAAATCTCGGGGATTCCCTGACAGCATGTCTTTATAGGAGTGGCTTTTAAATGTATTGTGATGGCATAATATGTCGTCACAATACGACGCCTGCTTAGCATGTAATTTAAAACTGTAAAGTAGAAATAAGCAAATATTTAGAATAAAATTAATTATCGAAATTGTAACCCAAAGCATAAATATAAAATGTGTGTATACGCTATTGACCATAAGCCTGCTTTCAAATCAAAAACAAATGGAATAAATTGAAATTAAAATTATGTAATCATACACGGTGTTTTCCTAGTTTATTTAGGAAATTATTATAAATTCGAGGTCGAGATATTTTCTAGTAATTTTGTTCATATTAGAGACTTTATTTTTACATTCTTTAGTTGCATTGAAAGTGTTCCTGTAGATAATGTAGCAGATTTTCATATCTCTCGATTTAGTTTCTTGTATCAGGTTGTTACAAATGTAATGTCCGTTTTTTCCTTCAGTCTGAACTGAATCGCACCTGTGTGAAGACGTGTGTGTTTTTGGTGAAAATTATTATTGCATTTGTAGAAAACTGTATTTATTTTGAAGTGTGTACCTGTTCCATTTCTTGGAAAGATTAATACACCTGTCCTTGTCTCGCCTATGAAAATGTTGTCGGCAAGAGATATTCGGGCAATTTACCTCTTTCCATTTAAAAAGGGATTAAATGCAGCTGCAGCAACGCGAGAAATTAATCAGACGTTCGGTGAAACCACGTGCAATGAACGCACATTACGGCGATGGTTTAAAAAATTCAGCGAGGGAAATTTTGATTTGGAAAATGAGCCTCGCGGATATGCGCGTAGCACCGTTAATGACGACGAGCTGCGTGTAGAAGTTGAAAGTAATCCGTCGACAACAGTGCGTAGCCTTGCAGAAACATTTCAAGTGTCCATTGCCACCATTAGTCGTCACCTTTCTTCGATTGGCAAAGTGAAGAAACTCGATGGATGGGTGTTGCACCAATTAACGGAAGCCAATAAGCTCCGTCGATTAGAGGTGGCTACCTCTTTGGCTAATCGACAGAAAGTTGAGCCGTTTCTTCATCGAGTGGTAACGTGTGAGGAAAAGTGAGTACTTTATGATAATCGGAGACGGTCAGGACAATGGTTAGATCGAGGTGAAGCACCAAGATAGCATGCACTAGCATCACTTCACCCGCGAAAGATTATGGTGACTGTATGGTGGACCAGTAAGGGTATTATTCACTATTCATTTTTGCAACCTGGTGAAACCATCACGGCAGCGTCCTATTGTGCCGAACTGGAAACTATGCATGGAAAATTGAGCCGTTTGCAGCCCTCACTAGTCAATAGACATGGACCCATACTTCTTCATGATAATGCAAGACCTCATGTTGCACGACAGACAATCCAAAAACTTTCGGAATTTGGTTACGAAATTCTCCCTCACCCACCTTATTCACCTGACCTTTCGCCAACTGATTTTCATTGTTTCCGAAGTTTAGACAATCACTTAAAAAATAGGGACTTCTCTGACCGGAAGTCTGTAATAGCAGTGTTTGAGCAATATGTGAGCTGTCAAAACCTAGATTTCTTTTCAAAGGGAATTTTTCAGCTTCCAGGCCGTTGGCAACAAACTATTGATGTAAATGGAGACTATTTTGCAGGATAAATATTTATATTTTTTAAAATTTAGACTTTTTTTATTTCTTACAAAATCGGACATTTCATATGTAACAACCTGATAAAAAGCTTTATTCACTTTGAGTCGAGACTTTTAAAGTGATACTTTATAATAATAATTTTCTCTTATATTCGTTCTAAATATTCATGGCATACAGTCATAATTTTAAAAATGGCAGTGCTTTAATATTTTAAGAAAATTTAAGATTATCTTTAAATGCAATAATAATAAAAAAATAAATATAAAATTATTTATTTTCAACCTAAATTTTTCATATTTTACTAAAATACGCACATCGTTATTGTTTTAAGGGAAACAAAAACTATATCCTTCAAATAGCAAGTTTTTTTTGTATGTATGAGTTCACTAAAATACACGAATTATTATTATTTTAAAGCAAACTTAAAAAATACTCTACAGAAATGTAATAAATTATCTTGTTCGTTAAAATAGCAGTTTTTTTTAATATGCATATTTGGAATAATATTTTTGCCATCATTAATATTTTATTGCATGACCTTTATTATTAATAACAGCATCTGTGCAACGCCTTGGGCATAGACAGATTCCTAGATTTTTTATAGGATTTAGGTTCGGCAATCGTGCGGATCATTTTAATAATACAAAGGCTACTAGGAAAGTTTTGCAATATGACGCAATAATGAATCGTAGGAAGCTGCTTGTTGCTGCATGTTGAGACATGTTTATACGTGCATAGTAGCCGCCGTGCCATGTCGATGGGCTCAGTTATTCATTAGCAGTGAGAGTGTAAAGTGCTTGCGATAGCATCGTGGTCACGAAATGAGATACGGGCAGTTTTGCGTTATAATTTCGTGCGTGGTTTAAACATAGACCAGTGCTTCGAAGAAATAACTCTTGTACTAGGTGATGTTTGTCCACATCGCACAACGATATTCAGGTGGTATAGAGAATTCCAGAGGGAAAATTTAACTGTGGAAGATGCTGAGAGGCCGGGAAAGCCACGAACGTCAGTTACGGAAGAAAATGTTACTACTGTGATGAAAATGCTTGGCGAGGACAGGCGAGTGACCTACCAACAGATAGAGGCTACTTTAGGCCTAAATGCACCAGCAATTTGTTCGATTCTGCATGATCATTTGCACGTGAAGAAACTTTGTTTTCTTTGGGTGCCTCATCGACTGACTGAAGAGCAAGTGACACGACATGTGCCGGGAGATACTAAAAAAGTTTAATAAGAGACAATCTCGGTATGTGAACAACATCGTGACAGGTGATGAGACTTGACTGTACTATTACGATGTACCGACCAAAGCTCACACCCCGTAATTGTCAAAAAATCCCAATCTGTAAATAAGAAAACGATAGCTGTACTTTTCAAATCGAGTGGAGTTGTGGAACGCGTCGTTTTGGACACACAGAAGACAGTCACAGTTAAGTGGTATACTGAATAGTGCCTGCCTAAAGTTATTGGATCTATGAAGAACCCGCGACCAAAGTCAAGAATGGACACCTGGTTCCTCCATCACGATAATGCTCCAGCTCACCGCGCCAAAGCCTGCACCGAATATTTGATTACGACAGGATTGAAACTTATCGAGCACCCTCCCCACAGTTCAGATCTTGCTCCCTGCGACTTTGCACTGTTCCCACATGTGAAAATGAAACTAAAAGGGAGTCGGTTTTTCAGTGATGAGGACCTTCTGCGAGCTTGGGACAACCAGTGTGCTTTACTCCCTAGTGAAACTTGGCAGAGCTGGTTTAAAGATTGGTTTCGGAGAATGGAGAGGTGTATTGAGTGTAGAAGAAATTACTTTGAAAAAATTAAATAAACAATTGCAAAACTTTCCTAGTACCCTTTGTATAATACTGTTTTTTCCAGAAGATTTTTTAGTCTCGCAGCATGTATACTTGAGGTCATCACTTTGTATTATATTAACATGAGCGTTGAAAATACCCTCTATTTTCGCAGTGATCCGACACCATACTACGAAAAATAGCGCTAAATCTTGGGGGTTACTATGTTTTACTGTTTTCTTGGTGTGGCTTGAATTATGATAATGAGGGTCTTCTAACATTATGCTGAGATCCATCCAAGCTAAACAAAGCAGTTTTGGATTCTTTACTCCACAAGATATTTTATATTGGTAAAAGTGTGATTTGAAGATAACAGTGTAGTAAACTGTGCAGGGAATGGAAGATCGCAAATGGTATCGCATGAATGGATTGATCTTCGCAATTTCCAAACGCCAACAGAAACTGAAAATGTATGACCTCTTATGAAGCAGAGAACACGCGAGAAACGTGTATATAAAATGTCCTCTAATTATCTCGCAATATAATGAAGATATTGCGCTCATTACCTACGAACTATGTGGAAAATTTTATCGCAAGTATGGGAAACTATTCTTAAAAATAATGAAGACTGAACGCGAAATTGAATATTAGCATAATATGTATTTTGTAAGAATACATCTATTTTCTCTATTAGCCTTCTTTTGTAAAAATATTAGCCTGCATTTCTTATTGTATAGACAGTAGTTCTGTCAAGACTTTATTCACTATGTACATACTGGTTCCATATTTGCTAAAGTTTTTGCAGGGAGTTACGATCCAGCGAATTGACACGTAAAAAAAGAAATTGTAACGTTCTTCATTGGGGAAAGAATGTTGACATTTTTAACTGTATGATAGCGTGTATTGTCTTACATAAAATTAAAAGATGTTTACTCTGAATATATGGCAGTAAAACTTCATCTGATACTTACACATTATTGCCACATTATAATTATTATGGTGTAAGATGAATCTTTCAAAATTTCTGAAATGCAGGAAGAGAGATGTTTTGGCATTTAACTTAATACCATTATTTATTCAAGATATCTAGAAGTTTTATTGTCGTAGTTTGGTCTAAGGAACGGAAATATGTGCAATACAAATGTTACAAGCGTCACGAAGCACCACGGAATGAGCAATACAGGGCCTTACAGTACTAGATAAAAACTCAATTGAAGGTATTAGACATCAGATAAAAATGAAAGACATAAGCCACACGATAATGAAGTTGAAATGGTGATGGTAAGTTGTCCATATGGGCCAAATATAATCAAGATATGAACGAGAATTACCACCGAATGGAACCTACAGGCAGGAAAACAGAACCTACGCATGAACGGTACGATGATAGACGACTGAACAATACTGGGTATTAAAAGACAAAGGCAAAAAGTTATTAGAGCGGATTAGATAGGAAGCAAAAATTGAAGAATAGACCCAAGAAGATGAACGAACATTACCACCAAATGGAATTCACTGGCGAAAAAATAATGCAGAACGACCTTTGTGAAAATTGTACGACGAGAAAAAAATTAACAACGGTAAAGAATCGTGGCAGATGGAGCGAATTGGGAGAGCCATATGTTCATGTGGGGACGATGAATGCAGAATGAAGACAAAAATTTAGAAAATGCGAATAATCTGAGGATTTCAATTTTTATGCATTTTTACGGTTGTCTTATGCGTTTATATTTTATATTTGTTTCAGCACCTTCTCCTTGCAGTGATATATTGTATTAATTCCTGACACTAAAGTTTAGCACTGTATATCCCTATCTCACGATTTTCTATTTTATTTATATTTTGCAGTCGTTTATTTTTCTTTGTTAAAATTTCATAGTTATCCTTTAAATATTTAACTAATCATGGTACAGCTAGCCTAACTGTTTTTATTATTTTGATTTCTGTTCAGAAAAGGTTTTCTTATTTAAGTAGTATACGTTACAGTAGATATATCCAATTTCTTATCCATTCATTTGTCTTGCAAAATTTATTATTAAGTAATAAATGTTATTTACACTAAACAATAAAATGATCAAAATAATATTTAGTATCCATTAAGTATTATAAAATACAAGTAGTAAAGAAAAGTGTAATGTCAACAAAACGATGAATGTAACAAAAGCACTTCTACCATAAGTTAAAATGCGAACATTCATTCACACATTTGACAGACAACTAATGAATTTAAAATATTTGCTTCTTATCTGTATAAATATAATACAAACATGTGATCGAAAAAAATTTATAAAGCAAACACGATTACGTTTATAGGAAATCTTTCTAAGTACCAGCGATAAGACATTATACAAATTAAATACAAATTTATCTGATGTTGCATTATTTATCAAATCATTTTCCAATGCTTTGGAGTTTTTTTTATCTCATAATTGCACACCAGTGTAAATGTGTAGCTATTGTACATTTATAGAAGTAATATAGAATTTATTTTGTAATGTTTTATTTATGATTATACCTTAAATTCATCTGAAGATATTCGTTTGTAAAGTTTCTTCTATTACAGAGCCATTCTGAAATGCCTGTGATACCGATAAAAACTGCCTCACCACTTGGTACAGGAGACTCAAGTCAACACCCGCCTCCACCAGGTCTTCCTATTCATCCTGCAGTCAACCCATCATTAGATTACATCGCATCGGCCGTCTGGCAGAGACCAGCGTTCACAGCAACAATGTGCGCACCTCCGGAGGTAAAATAATACTCTTTGAAACATATTTGCACGTTCTACGTGTAAGTGAAATCTTTATTCTCTTTCAGACTATATAGCAGCGTATATTTAGTTACAAAAAATTCGCATAACATTAATGTGAGCTTATTATAAAGGACCTGTAAATAGATTTATTTCCTCGAGAACTTTATAATAAGACTGATGCCCTTTTTTCTTCTGCCCTTTTACAAAAAGTATTTAAAAATTTATCTTTTGATTCTAAATTCATAAAAGTTTTGTACGCATTGTTTTTGGTGTTCTTAAGAACACCAAAAACAATCATGATTCATTACAGCTTGCTCAATGGAGAGATTACAATAAAATACAGTTTTATTTCAAAAGATGGACATAATTTCAATTGGCTACACTTTCCGCACTATACCCTACATTTGAATACTGTCAATTACACTTTCAAGAAGATTTCTGTATCACAGCTGCTGTAAACTTCAGTGACGCAACATATTTTTCATCGAGTGTGTGATGAATTCAACTACCGTCTAGATATTATCAGTGCAACCAAAGGGCAACACATTGTACATATACGTATAAATTTTAATGTATGTGTAATAAATGTAATTTACAGAATTCAAATATAACACATAGTTTAGAAAATATAGCCCATTGAAATCATGAGCATTTATTTAAATCAGCCTGTATATAGCACGTGGTCTTCATTAAGTCTTCTCAAAAATGTTAACGGCTGATTAATTTTTTTGAGAGTTTAAAACGTTATCTATTATTTACTAATTGCCAACATGTCATATGTCAATACTATCCTGAAAATCCGTGAAACACTAACTAAAATGGGAAAAATCGGAAGTTTCGTTTCATTGGTTGCCAAAGCATCAATTTCTAAATTTTTAAGTAAGTTCTACAGAAATAGCTCTTAGCAAACTTATTATTTCAACGACGAATATGTGCTCTAAATTAGTGACAGGAGAAAACATAGGCATCGTAGCCCTTGATCATCAATACACTAAATAAATTATTAACCTTTTAGCACAATATTTTCAAAAACAAAGTTTCTTTTAATATCCCAATTATATTCCATAATATCGAAGACCATAATTTATGAATTCTCGCAAAATTATATTTAAATGTATACATATTATGTTTATTTAATTTGATAATATAATGTTTTTAATATATACGTTTAATATAATTACTTTATAATTTAAATTTTCTTTTAAATCAATATAAATGCAAATATTACTATATTCTGTGTCGCGGATCATTTGGACGTAATTTGAAGATATTAGTATTGTACCAATGACCGGTTTTATAATACCGACTCTAAGATATCTTACAAAAGTAAGTTTTAAGTTAATGTTGAGCTTAAAAATAGTTTAAACTTATCTCGTTTTAAAATTCGCTATATTTTCATTAGTTAAGATCAAACTGGATTCCATATCAAAATTACTAGTGCTCATTCTAGTACTTTGCATTGTATACAATTTGAATTTGGCTCGTGAAATCTGTGACGAAATTAATGAAAAGAAATAGAAGTTAGAACTTTACCAAAGAAAAGAATTGTTACACTGGAACCCAGAATGTACTGTCTGATCGGCCGGTACATATTTGTAATGGACTACGCCTCGGATATATACGAAACAATGAATATCATCTTGACTTGCGACTTTGACGTCCTGGCTTTCATTGGTTCCGATTGTGTATACTATCCTTCTTACTGACTGATATGTTTTGCAATTTTTCCTCAATTTCACCAAAAATTTGAGGACGATTCCTTGCCCTTTTTCTATAACTCCCATTTTTTCGGCCCAATACAATATCAAAAAAACATCTCGAAAACTATAAGCGCAATTGACGGGAAATTTAGAAGACAGATACACTAGGTAGAACATACTAAATGTAACGATACAGCGGCAACCTGTTAAACTTGCAATGTTGTGCGCAAAAAAGTCTTGTTATTTGCTTGCAATACCTCATAGATTAGTCGGTATAACCTAGTATTGTCAAACTTACTACATATTTAAGTTTTATAAAATAATAAATTTGCTTAAATTTCCATAAACGTTAAGAGATACAAACATTGTGATTTTTTTAAATATCCTTCTAAATAGTTCAAATTTACAGGGTATGGCGTTTCCGACCCGATCAGTTTCACCCCTAGTCAGTCAGCCTACGTCCTCGCCATCGAGTCGTGGTTCTTCCCCACATCGGAATTTCACCATTAGATCGGTGACAGGTTTGCCACCGCCGCCGCCACCACACAACGTCGAAGTGCAATCTAACACTTCACAAATCACAAACGATCCCCTATCTTCGCCGAGTATACCAAAA
The DNA here is from genome assembly GCA_031893035.1 of Dermolepida albohirtum. Taxonomy (NCBI): domain Eukaryota; kingdom Metazoa; phylum Arthropoda; class Insecta; order Coleoptera; family Scarabaeidae; genus Dermolepida; species Dermolepida albohirtum. Next base: position 25,430 of record JAVIWB010003143.1, read on the forward strand.
TTCATGCCTTTAATGAAAAACAGCGAGGAAGAGGTAAGTATTTTTTATAAATTGTTAGGAAAATGTGTCATTTTCATTTTTTGCACTGTGCAGTGTATTTTAAAACCTAAGAAATCTTTGGAAAATAACGTAGATGTTCGAGATAGAAACAAATTTTAGACACATAACAGACACATTTTTTTCTTGGAAATAAACTATTATTATTATTATTATTAAAATCTAATGGTCTAGCCTAGCATTTCTCAACTGGTGTGCTGCTAAAGGCATACGACATCGGAAATTTTCATCTAAATCTGGAATGTTCTATTCCCATTCAAAGCGAATTTTCTAGATTTATAACATCTCGATACTATCTAGAATTTGCAACCCCTTCCTGCCGTTGTACCACAGCAGGTTTGCAGCCCAACTCCATCTCGAACAGCAATTACTTACATGCGTAAAGCAATGCAGTGATAACTAATGTGTAATATTTTAGAATTATTGTTATTGGGCAATTGTGTTTTCAATTTTTAAAACAGTTGGAACCGCTAATCTAGCCACTGGGCTCTACATTTATTAATAAAATCTTAATAATAAGGTTTACAATCATGCTGCACCTTCTCAATTCAGTTAGATTGGTGTAATCATTTTATTTATAAATTAACCATATTACTTTAAAACATAGACTCTACTCAACAGTATTATATAAAATTATTAGAATTAGAAGAATTTTCATATACTTGCTGTAAATATCAATCAATTTCAAACTAAAAATAGTCCATACTAAGTGTGTAGGTCTGATACAATTTTATATCAAATGTTCAGCCCTTTTTATTGTTTCGATTATTTGAATTGTGTTTCAGAAATAGTTATTTAACGAATGCATCTTCTTTCAGTTAATTCATATTCCGGATGAAAAATTCTCAGACCCACAGTGGATGAACCAATTCGATATGAAACGACAAAACGGTTTGCAGATGTTTTACGCGGTTGACCAAATGCGTGCCCTCAAATTAGAAGGCGAGAATTCACTGCACTGTTCAACATCCTCCAGCAACAGCAGTCTTAACCAATCACCAACACAAACGCCGACGGGTTCATTAATACCACCCCACGGTCCCGGCAGGGGTGGCAGTGGACCTGTCGTTGATGCTAAGAGCAGACTGAACGGCATGCCGCCACCATTTATGAGCGGGGTGCCACCGCCAAACGCCGCACCGCCGCCCATGTGCGAATCAACACCACCACCACCATTTAGCAATTGCACCGTGCCTTACTCCAATTATCCATCCCACGTGACCCTAACGGCCATCCCTAACAGGTGTATTTTTCAATATTCCACCGCCTATAGACCATCCTTTAACACACCGTTCACCTATCATCCAGATACGGTCTTCACAGCACCTTATTTACACTTGCCCATCTATTCTAGTGTACAACAGCAGCAGCAACAGCATCAAAGAAATCCTCCGACCTGTTGCAATTGCGGTGCCATGGGGCATATCGGACCAGATTGTGCCGCCCAAACGATAGAAGACATCACACAGAAAGCCTACAGTTTGGAATATGCTCCTATATCGGATACTGACAAATGATAGTTTCTCTTCACTTATAATATACAATAAACATATATATTTTAAAATAATAAGAGAAAGAAAGAAAGTGAGAAACTAGGGAGAGAAAGAGAAAACAAGAGAGAAAAGAAGATTGTGTAAGCTAATTGTTTTTATATATATTACTATTTGAAGAAAAATATAAATGTATAGTGTGATTGGACTGGAGTTACCCATACTTGAATGTGGCGTGTTTCGCGATTTATAAGCCTGTAATATAATTAATTTGTATAAAGATAAAATGGCAATTATTATTATTATTATAAAAAATAATAAAAGCAGAAAAATACGTATTAGACACGCCACATATATTATTTATATAGAAAAAAAACTGAAAATAAGAAATAGAAGGAAAAACCACGCAAATTAAAACAGCTGGCGCCCCTTTACATGAATATACGTATATATATAAACGTGTATATATATATATATATGTAAGTATATTATTTTTTTAAAATAAGAACAACGCGGTAATGAGGTAAAATATTACTACTATAAAACATTAATTATTATAACGTTAATATAATAATTGATGATAATGCATTATTGTTCCTTTTGTGGTGTTTTATTATTATAAATTACTATTATTTAATTTAATGTAGTTATCGTATGCCTGATCGTACTTTAAGAGCCGACGCAAAAGACGTACGTTTTATGTAATTGTATCCTCAACTTTGCTATCGAGTAACTGATTGAATTAGAAGCGGAGTATTTACGGAATGATCCTCGCATACATTTCTTAAACACTAAAATCACCACATATTACTCTATTAAATTACATTAATTTTATTATTTATATTTCGTAATGTATTTTTCTTTTTATAGCTCCATTAGCACTTGCAAATAATACTAATTTCTCGTTTTTTCCCTTATTTCTCTCAAGATATTTTCTCCCCAATCACATACAATAATTTCATCCTCAGCAGCGGCATGATAGAAGCCTACAATACTAAGCTATTCTTTATTTACCTTTGAATTCTAATATTTTATTTATTTTTAAAGATTCTGTAATTTCTTAAATTTTGATGCTGAATCGATCCCCACAAAATTTAATAACCTCATTTCAGGTTCAGGTGCCTAATGTACCCACTCAATTATTTATATTTAATACACATATATACAATTATATTTTCATAGGAAACATAAGGTTTATGACGGTTTTTATTTGCTTACCTATCAGATGATGATGTGTATTTTATTAACATCACACGATTAGCAAAGCATATTTAATGGATTTCATTAAAATACTAAAAAACGCTTTAATTTAGTAAATGTTCAAAAGTACTACCATTGACTCTTAGGTAATATCTTAAATGATTATAAAATTCATTTATAGTGTCAGTTCTCCGTTCAGCATTTATTGATTGGTTTTTTTAAATAATTTTTCGTTTTAATTTCAATATTGAACTTGTCCTCATTATACACTCAATTTTTTCATATGACCTCATAATGAGAAATCATTTGGTGAAAAGTCTCGTTACCACACTGATCATTTCACTTCACATCTGAGTCCTATCCAATGATATTTAAGTATGTAATGTTTCTATGTGCTGCGTCCTTACCGGATTAGTTTGCGGTTTATGTAATTTTGAGTGTAATGGTCGTTGCGCCATCATGCTGATATTATGCACTCTTATTATTCAATATGTCGATTATCTGAAAAATTTGCTGATGTAATAATTGAAGTTAAGTTTCTCTTTGTCAGATTCTCATTGACGAACAATGCAACCATAATAGAATTTTCTATTAATGCTTCCCATACATTAACTTTCTGAGGTGATTGAGTTTTGGTCGTTTTCCAATATTTACAATTTTGAAAATCAACTCCTCACTTCATTTGTGAACAAAATTTTGTTAAGTAATACATCACCGTTTAGTTTTAGTCATCACCGTTTTACAGAAAACATTTTTTCTTTCGCAATCACTGATTAGTAACTTATGATACTTTTGGAAATAGATTTTAAAATCTTCTCATTGAAGAAATTTATATACAATACCTTTACTCACTCCGATGAATTCAGCTATTCTTTTACTTGAATCTATTATTGTTTTCTATTAATTCAATAATGGTTCATCTATTTTTCTTATCGTTAATGTTCATCTATGCATCCAGAATTTTTTAATTTATTAACAATTTTAATATTGCTGGACTAGGTTTTGGAGTGATCGGGATATTCAATTTTCAATACATCAAAAACTTGTCGCAAGTTCAAATTTGAGTTATAACATTTGATAAATTGAATCATTTCTTCAATAGAATACATTCTAAACGGTAACTTTTTTGAATTAATCTGCTCAATAATATTGACGATATTTATTAATAAAATACAGGCTTTAAAATATAAAGTCATCATTTGGTAACTATTGAAATAAAACCTTGTTTCCTAATAAAATAAATTCTGTATGTATATATATATATATATATATATATATATATATAGAGAGAGAGAGAGAGAGAGAGAGAGAGATGGGACAAATTCTGATACGGCCCAATATTTCAAAAATATAAAATGCATCTCAACAAATAATTACTTCTTTTCAAAAAGAAAAAAAAAAAACACTGGCTTGTTTTTTTGCAATCTAAGTAATACAATTCTTACCACCAGTGTTAGCTAACTTATTTTCCTTAAAATATATCTAAACTTCAAGCAAGAATTATTATTGAATGAAAATAAAGCAAAATAATTTTTAACATTTTTTATTTACCTATAAATCGACAGCAGAAATATCTAACTACTCTGATTGTTGGAGCATATTCCCTGAAAATGTAAGACTTCTATGTGTTGTACCCTTAACGTATTATATATGATCAAATAAACCTTTAACTTTGTCAGCCCTAATATAGAAATTAATTTCAATTTAGGAAAGTTATGAAGAACACAAAATATTTTATTCTTTATCTACATTTGCTTGTCATTTTAAACGATTTTGTTTCTATGTTAATTCGTAAATAACTTATTTATTCTTGTATATACAAATACTCACACAGCTTCTTTCGATTTGAACAAAATATCGATTTTATTGCTTCTATATTTTAGAAAACATTGATTGTTACCTTTCAGGAGTTCTTCGCGTGTTTTAGAATTGCCACTTTCCCATTTTTTTTCTTATTGTCTGAACTTCTATTCTCAATGCACTCTTTTTGTATATATCAACGTGTTGAAACTTCATGTCAGACTACTTAATTTCGATTTTACTTAAAACTATTTGAGTATTAGTATGGTGAAGAATATTTCCATTTCAATGGTCGTAAGAAAACTATCTGTTTCCTTTTCTCTCAAAATTATATATCGTGTAAAAGATTTGGTATTGACATAACAGTTTAAATCAAGTTCATAATTATTTTCATATAATCAGTTGTAATATGAAGTTCCATATTTTTTTGACCTGTTGAATTATTTTTTCTTTTTAACTTTTTCAATCGCTGCGAAAAAAATAAAATATAAATTTCTAGTGCTTCATTCCTTTAACGAGAAACTTTGAAATGAAAAATTACAATTCGATAGATTGTGGCTGTTACAGACTCTAGTACAAAATGTATAAAGATACATCTCAAACATTCATTTTATTGTTTGTTCGATTGATCTATAGCTACACTATAATTTTATCAAATAAATCCAACTCGACGGTAATTTCCAATTTTTAATCTACTTTATTCTGAAAATTGTAATTTATTAATAATTTTATATGATACCTAACAATTCTTCCCAATTGCAGGCTCTTTATACACCAAAAGTTGTGATAAATACGGTGATGAAATACGAGATATAATTTTCCGATTTTTCTTCTGAATTTCAATCCTCTATTGTAACATTAGTCTCAATACACTCTATTATTATATATCAACTTGTTGAAACTATTGATTTTACTTGTAACTATTTTACATTAGTATGGCAAGAAAAATGTCCATTTCAATGCTTTGTAAAGGAAGTATCGGTTCTCTTTCTTCTCAAACTAACTAACGTATAAAATAGAGTATGAGTACAACAGTTAGATCAAGCTCATAATTATTTGTAAATAGTCAATTGTAATATGAAATTACAACTCAATAGATTGTATCTGTTATAGACTTTTATACAAAATTTACGAAGGTACATTTCAAACATTTCATTTTATTTTTTGTTGAGAGTTCGATTCATCTTTCACTAAACTATAATTTTGTCTATGTCCAACTCATCGATCATTTTCAATTTTTTTTATCTCTTTTATTCAGAATATTGTAATTTATTAATAACTTTATAGTATCATTTCTTCCCAATTGCAGGCAATTTTTTCATATACCCGAAGTTAATGTGACACTTGATTTATATTTTTTTGAATAAATTAAATTATTAACCAGAATGCTGTGATGAAATACGAGATATAATTTATTTTTCTTTTGCTTTCTTTCTACAAGAAGCTTACTATTATGTGATTAACACGTAAGCAAATATGGCGGCTTTTATTTTTTAGGCATGTGTGATTATAATATATTATTTTTATCTTTATCTGCTTTATAGATAAAATTTTATACATAAATATAATTATTCGAGTAAAATTTTATATATATTTCCATTAAATATGGGAGTCACTAGTCATTTAATTAAAACTATGTATGTATGTGAACACAGAAAACACCAAAATGCTTTACGCTTCTGATATAATACTATAATAAATAGGGATAGCACTATTATAATACTAAAATTATTAAGCTGTGATAATGAGATAGAAACTGCAGTAATGAAGAGTATTTTCACGTCGGCTCTTAAAACTTATTTATATGACATATACATATAAAAGAAGAAATTATAATAGCGAATACAATGTTGTGTATTGAGTTCTCAGTTATCCTTTGTGTAAACGTTGTTATAACAAAACGTGAGTGAATAAGAAAAAGAAATGAAGTAACGGACAATAATCATGTTCAACTCACCTTCGTAGAATGCTACCATTATTAGTTATATAGCACGCTCTCTCACGTGAAATGAACTTACTAAACAATTAATAATTATATATCAACACTATGAATAACGAAACTATCAATCAATTTACGTAGACGAAAGTGAATTGAATATAATACTTCATTTAACCAAGTCCATCCAGTTTTTCGCAGATAGTACGTTTTCGCACTTAAATACGTTTGAATGAATGTTATTTCGTTAAAGATGTGTTTCTTTTCTTCGTATTTTAACGAAACTGCAGTACTTACAAAATGAACAAATCAACAGAAGAAATATAAATGGATGTAAAAATATAAAAGATGGTAGAGTATTGAGAAAAAGTTTTATTTTTTTTTCTTAATATGTCATGGTGGCATTGAGAGTGTACTTGTCACTTCCATATTGGAAGAAAAGCTTATAACTATTTTATTTTTTTAATATTCTACTCAGGCTATATATTTTTTTAACATCTGTTACAACATACTAATTATGCATTTTTGTATTTGTGTATTAAGAAAAGAATACCAGTTTTATATGAAGTTATAAATTATCGCCAGCATTATTTTAATATTATTAATAGTATGATTTGTCAGTTTTTTTAAGCATTATAAACCCTTTTGCCACTTGCTATCACATTTGCAGTAATCGTGTTAATTTTTGATCGTTTTAATTTATTGCCCATTTTATAACCCTAGGTCATTAGTTTTTCCTTTTTTTTTTTAAAAGAAAAGCGTGTATTCTGTGAACTTCGATTAATTAATTTGATTTTTAAAGAAATAAAATGTAAAGTGAAAATTGATTTTATTGTACATAGTGACATATAGTTATGATTCATAGTTTATGGATATTAAATATTGATATATTTATATTAATAATACAATCAGTATATGACTGAAGTTTAAATTAAATTGATTAAATAAATCCTGCAATTTTCTAACTATTTTTGTTTTATTTTGTAAATAAGATGGTGGTATAGGACATCCAGATAAATACTATAAAGTAACCTTTTTCTGAATTAATAAACAATTAAAGATGGTGAAAGACATCATACCGTACTGGCGAACAATCAAGGAAGTATTATACGAGATAAATACATCTAATTTATAGCATGATAAGGACTTCCCACATAAGCGCAAGGACCCCAACGCCGTATATACAAAGACGTCTCGGAACTATTTCATCACTCGCATGCTATTTAAATCTTCAGTACGTTTTCCCCCACTATTTGCAATACATACTAAATTGTCGCTGTACTGCATTTCAAAAAGAGAGAAAAATTTCTGAGCAGACCCAGATAACAGTTATCAGTCTCATTGGTCGAGAAGCAAGGCAGTCTCATTGTCGTATCTATAACGACTTTTTAAAACTAATAAATAAAATTACAGGTGTTTTCTAAACAAAATATTTTATCTACAAACATAAAAACAAGAACTTTAATATGTAAATTATGTAACTATTCTATTGATTTATTTACTTTTCTATTCAAATTTTCACGAATTTGATAGGTTTTAATTTGGGCTTGTGGGTCTGGTCAAAATGTATCTCTCTTTTTGAAAAAGTATAGTACAGCACTGCAAAAAGATGAAAAAGCACAAAGTGTATTATACCTTGTCTCAGAATAAGGAGTGATTCAAATATCCTGCTAAAACGCGGAAGACATAGCTTAAAAATGTAACTTACCATAAAAGTGAAACATAAACAGTTGTGAATGTAGTAGTTTGTCAACAATATTAATCTTTTTCTTTATTATATACAAATAAATGCTAGAACCTGGGTGATCACTCATTTTATTTTTGTTCTTAAAAGTACAGATTTTATTAATACTAATACAGAAAAATATAGTAAAACAATGCAAAAATGTAATTAAACGTTTACAGGTTATGAAAAATGGCAGATATCTGGCATTCATTTATCCATATTAAACTTGCCTGTTCAAGAACCAATGGAATCTCTTAAAAATATGTACTATTTTGGAGCAATATTTGAATCATTCCTTCTTATTCTGAGACATGGTATAGTCACTAACTTATTAAATAAAGTTATAAATAATTATTTATGAATTGTCAATACTTAAATCAATTTCTGCAAAATTTGGTGAAATATAAACTAATTAATAAGAGACGCCGGATTTCTCTTTCCCGGTAGCGTCGCCGAATATGTCAAATACAGTGCTGAGTCGGTTATTTATAGTGCCTTATAGATTAAGGTGACGACACGCTTATGTATACACAGCGTATCGCTCATCTATTATCTAGTTTCATGGTGCCACAATGAATGTATTTAGTATGTCAGTTTAGGTGACAATGTCCTAATATATTTATAAATTACAACTTTGAAGCAGGTGTTTATTGTTACTTTCTTGCTTAGCATTACTTATTTTAATTTGTACTACGAGGTGACGACAATTCTAGTACGAAGGTGAAGCTGGTGTCTATTAAGGAATCATATGTTTCTGGGCTATAGATTCTATTAATACCATGACCATGAGGTTTGAATAAGATAAAGCATGGAGTTATATTGAGGTAATTTTTTAATCAAATGTTGTTAAATAAATTGCTAAGACTTCCGCATACGTAGTCTATTTTGCTATAGTTTAAATGTTAATATCGATATTCCGTGCAAATTACAAGTATTCATCGCTTTGCCTGAAATCATAAGTGATATTTAAAAAATAATTTTGTTGTACGTGAATGCCCACATTAAGTCTACAAATATTTCCTGACGAAATGATAGACATTTCTGGAAACTGGGAAAAATTTTGAATATATTGATTTTTTTTATAATATGAACTGTGCGTCGTAAAAGTCGTACAAATATATGTTTTCACTTACATATGCTTCCATTTTTCCCAAAAATTCAATTTAAATAGGACACCCAAAACAATGTTTGAATAGTATCTTCCCACATTTGAGAAAAATTTTTTTAACTTTTTTGCTATGTAATGTTTACAGAGTTTATTAAAAATTGACATAATCAAATTCCCTATTTAATTGCAAGGAAATAATCAGTTTCTCTGCTTGCGAATCGAAGTGGGCGTTGCCTTTCTGAGGATCCACCGGATGAGGTAGTGGAATTGACAATCTGAAATGAGAAGAAAGTAACTCCATTCTATCGGAGGTTATTTTCAAGTCGATATTTTGCCGATTTTCGCCTGGTAAATGTATAGAGATTACCATGTTTTCACAACTGGAGGTGGCAGGTGTTTTACCGCTCATCTGAAAAAAATCCCAAAACGTATTATCCAAATTGCTTACGACATAGATCAAAAAGTACAATTTATCAACCCAAAATAAAACAAATTTGCTGTAAAGTACAGCTTAGGATCTTATAATGTACTTTTAAAATATAGTAAAATAAATTGTATAGTAGTTGAATTTGATGGAGCCTGTGGTTGATTGACTTGATCAATAAGGTTGATATATAACCCCTTTCCACATTAACTTTTGTAAGTGTACATCTTGGTTTTGAACGGTGTGGATCGCGTACGGAGTTTGATTTTCGTACGGTTATTTTTCGCCGTGTTTTACCAGGTGCGACACTTTGAAATTATCTGCCGATGATGACAACTTGGTTGTCGAAATGCGTATACAGAATTTACAAAAGTTAATGTGGAAAGGGGTTATATATCAACCTTATTGATCAAATTGTATAGTAAGGAAGAAAATGTTTATAATTTTCAAAACTATGTGCCGTTATCTTTGAAACAATAACTGAACTTTGGTTAGTGTTTTGCACAAACATATTCTCGATTTGAAACTAAAATTCAGAGCCCATTTAAAGTTAATTGCATTCAGATGTTCCAATCAGGAACAGGAAAAATTATTTTGCAAATGACAGAGAAAAAACTCATTTTTAAATTCAGTAGTAAAGCAAAGGTATTTGTTAAAATTAAAATAAATCATGTCAATATGTTTTTAACAATATAATAAATCAAAGAAATCTAAAATATGTGGCGACCTCTATAAAATAGTATATGAACTTTTATCGGCGGAAACGTCGTCAAAGTTTGAAATTAGAATAAAGATGTTTGGAAGTTTGTACAATAATTACTAGATGGCACGACAGGAGACAAAAAATTTAATGAAAAATATAATTTAAGCTTATAATGCATCAATAAATCATAAATAATGATTATAAATTGAAAAGAATAATTATTTTCTGTAATAATAAATCAAACAATTTCAGTTCATTACAGATAGGTAGTGAAAAATGGTGTCAGATCATATTTGTAGTAGCAAAAGTAATTTTAAGTACAAGGAACTTTCTCAATGGAAAAATATAATTAATCATTCAAGTTGGAACAGTTTCTAAGAAATTAGAAGAGTTTAGTGCTCAAAAATAGATCAAGACACCAACTAATGGTATGTTACATTTACCAAAAATCATAGCAAATTTATTTTCTGCTGGAGCAGTCGTAGCTAAAAGATACAAGGTGGATATGAACTGCAAAGAATATGATTTCTGGAGAAATAATGGAACGAAAGCAATTGCTCGAAGAGAAAAAAAAAATAAAATGTGTTTTAGCAATAATACGCATATTAATACAAATATCCTTTCTTTGGAAAATGCCCCCAGCATATTTAAGTTATTAACAGCAAATGGGTGTTTAAAATAAAAGAAAACATGGTAACAAGCAACAGAAGGCATTTATTGACGAGAGGCTTTGAGCAAGTGAATGGTGACTCAGAAATTGAGACACCAGTGCTAAGATTTGTTATTCAGGCTGTTCATGGTGGTGGCAAAGAAAACCTGTATATCAACTGAATGTGGCCAGAGCTATTCTTTATAAGAGACATTAACAAGACTATATATGAAATTACCATTCCATATACGGTCTCATGAAATCTCCAAAATATTGGAAAGAAAAATTTTGATATTTTATGAACAGTGAAGCTTTTATCAAGTCAAAAAATGAATTATGTTTATATAGCAGACATAGTAAAGGTAATTCTTTGCACTTATTAATTTACATTAATGGTACTGATGAGTACTTTTAATTCTTGCAATATTATAAAATCTAAAAAGATTATTTAGTATAATAATGTTTTTTAATTCAAAATAGATTTTTCTATTTCATTTTACTTTTGTTACGAACTACTTGGCCTTGATTGTAATTTTTAAGATAAATGGGAAAAGGGCCAATAGAAGTTAATGTTCCATATTTCTAAAAGAAGACTGTTGATAGGTTAAATATAATCAATCCCTCTGGCCTTTCCAAAATTTCAATATTTTATAATTGTTTATATTTTCCTATAAAAATTATTGATCATTACTTTTAGTCACTGCGATAATATAAAATCTTGAGAAATCTTTGAATATAATAGTAGATTTATTTAAAATTGAGTTTTTTGAATTATTATTATTATAATACGTCAACAATTTCATTTATTTATATTGCATTTTTTTTAGATTCCTGAAAGAAAAGTGAAATTAATTTTTTAACAAGTGGAAGAAAATATTGCTGAGGCAACATTAAGAACTAGTGGCCGATTATTTAAACGATATTTTGTGAACGTCTTGGAGTTCAGATGTTATATATCACTGTAAAATTACTATGTAGAACATAATTTTTTAATAAAGAATTACAAAGTCTTATCTATTTTTTTTTAAATATTTTAATAGACAGCCCATATATATATATATATATATATATATATATATATATATATATATATATATATATAATAGTAAATTTGGTTAACTTCAAATGGTTTACAAATTGAGATTTTTACTCTCATCATTCAAACAAAATCAATTTTCTAATCAATAATAAAGATTATTCAATAGGCACTGTGTATTTGGTTGCGTGCTCTCGGATAGCTCCGAGAAAAAGGATTAAAATATATCTTGCAGTGGTTTTCCTCGTTATACAAGTGAACGCAATAACATTTATGTTGTAAGAAATAATGATAAGCATATTACAAGAACTATTGATGCACAATGGATAGAGATTACTACTACTAAGAACAGAAAGTGAGAGTGAAAGTTTCACTACTGTTTGAATACAGACTTTTGAAAAATTGATAATTAATAAGTTTATTTATAAAATGAAATGCATTGTTTGTAACAGATATGCATATAACCATATTAAAGAAAATTTTTTTCGTTTATAGCCTGTGAAAGTAAGTTTTACATATACGTTCAAATTTACAAATTAAATACATCCCCAAAGTATTATAAGATATACATACTTTGTAAACGTATTACATATATTGCAAAGTATACTTTATATACTACATTATAATTTATATTTCTCATTTTTCACTATTATCAGGTTGTTACAAATGTAATGTCCGTTTTTTCCTTCAGTCTGAACTGAATCGCACCTGTGTGAAAACGTGTATGTTTTTGGTGAAAATTATTATTGTATTTGTAGAAAAGGGTATTTATTTTGAAGTGTGTATCTGTTCCATTTCTTGGAAAGATTAATACACCTGTCCTTGTCTCGCCTATGGAAATGCTGTCGGCAAGAGATATTCGGGCAATTTACCTCTTTCAATTTAAAAAGGGATTAAAAAAAAATTAATCAGACGTTCGGTGAAACCACGTGTAATGAACGTATATTACGGCGATGGTTTAAAAAATTCAGCGAGGGAAATTTTGATTTGGAAAATGAGCCTCGCGGATATGCGCGTAGCACCGTTAATGACGACGAGCTGCGTGTAGAAGTTGAAAGTAATCCGTCGACAACAGTACGTAGCCTTGCAGAAACATTTCAAGTGTCCATTGCTACCATTAGTCGTCACCTTTCTTCGATTGGCAAAGTGAAGGAACTCGATCGATGGGTGCCGCACCTATTAACGGAAGCCAATAAGCTCCGTCGATTAGAGGTGGCTACCTCTTTGACTAATCGACAGAAAGTTGAAGAGTTTCCTCATCGAATGGTAACGTGTGACGAAAAGTGGATACTTTATGATAATCGGAGACGGTCAGGACAATGGTTAGATCGAGGTGAAGCACCAAGACAGCATGCACGAGCATCACTTCACCCGCGAAAGATTATGGTAACTGTATGATGGACCAGTAAGGGTATTATTCACTATTCATTTTTGCAACCTGGTAAAACCATCACGGCAGCGTCCTATTGTGCCGAACTGGAAACTATGCATGGAAAATTGAGCCGCTTGCAGCCCTCACTAGTCAATAGACATGGACCCATACTTCTTCATGATAATGCAATACCTCATGTTGCACGACAGACAATCCAAAAACTTTCGGAATTTGGTTACGATATTCTCCCTTACCCACCTTATTCACCTGACCTTTCGCCAACTGATTTTCATTTTTTCCGAAGTTTAGACAATCACTTAAAAAATAGGGACTTCTCTGACCGGAAGTCTGTAATAGCAGTGTTTGAGCAATATGTGAGCCGTCAAACCCTAGATTTCTTTTCAAAGGGAATTTTTCAGCTTCCAGGCCGTTGGCAACAAACTATTGGTGTAAGTGGAGACTATTTTGCAGAATAAATATTTATATTTTTTTAAATTTAGACTTTTTTTTATTCCTTACAAAATCGGACATTTCATATGTAACAATCTGATACATTCACAGACTCATTTGAACATAACCGTCTCTGGTATGCAACTGAACAAGCATACTTACCTGTAGGAAAACATCATTTGTTGTAACTTGTTGCCTATATGTTACATCCCATTGAGGTGTTTTTTTCCAATCGTTAATTTCACCATTTTCATTCTTCAATAAACGCAAAGCTTCCTCTTCGGGATCTAGATCTTCATAATTATTTTTATCTTTCTTCGATATATTTTTATTTTTCTCACTTTCACTTTGAACAGATTTGTCATTAAGATCGCCAGGTCCTAGATCTGTAATTAAATATAAATGGATTTTATGATCAGCAAAGAACGATTTCATTTCAAAAATATACCTTTGACTGGTGGTTGATCGAACTCATCTTCAGTGTCTGAATTGTCATCCTTCTTTGGATTAAATAGTTCAGTTAATTTAAGTATGTCACAAAATTCAGTCATGGCATATGGTGTAAATTATTGATTAAACATTTTAATCTCTATGGAAATATATAAGTTGAAGGTGAAATGGGTTTATTGAAAAGAAGCAAAAGTAAATATTATTTTTTAGAGGTATAGTTAGTTGGTATTTTATACAATAGAATATTGCCGTTATGCCTTTCAATAAAAATATAATAATAATCTTCATTTCCAACAAGTAGAAGATCAGCAACAGGAAAAGCATTAGAAACAATTTGTTTATTATATATCCGTGGCGTATGTTATTCATGACGAAAAAGAAAAATTAAAGTAAATATGTCCTCTGAAATTGCCTTGGCTATTCTAGACAAAATATAGATTGGCGTTCTCCTCGAAGCGCAATGAAATATGAATTTAAATAAGATACAATTGGCTTCAAATTTTTACTTTCACTTTAAGTATTTAAATAATTAAATCATCTAATTTTTATCGCTAACTCTTAATAATTATTTAAAGCGAATGTTTATTTTTCTTATTTGACACCCAACGTTTAACAATGGTAATAGATATAACAAAATTTGCGATCGTCCTGTTCACTTATGATTTTTATTTCACAGTGATTCTGATCTATGCAAAATAAATTTGTAAACTACAGAAATAATAAAAATAAAAAAAATTGCGTTTATTCACTGCAAAAATGTAATTAGAATATAATCAAATATAGTCCTCCTAAGCAATCAATTGGTGAGAAATAAAAATGTTTCGATGTTTATTCAATTATTCGAGACATTCTTCTCCTAAATATTATTAGTTCTACTAAAATTATTAATCTTAAAAAACGATACTTTTAGAGCATTTTATGTAGGTTTTTTTTGTATGGGGATCTGGAAACTAGAACAGGTACAGATTTGATTAAATGAGGCAAGAAATGTAGTTTTCCAAACGCAAGTTCGCAGCTTGCGAGATATTCACAGAAAACTAAATTGCTCTACTTTCTTTAAACTCGTATAACTATTATTGAATTTAGAGAAAAGCTGAAAAGGAAAAGTTCAATAGCACCCATAGTTCGTCATGATTTCATTAAAAAGAATTTATTTTTTTCATTACAAAAACTTAACTTCATATGATTATGATGTTAAATAAATGAGTTATAGGTATTTTTAATCATTTCTTGCCTTTAAAGACACAATTGTCTACAACAAAGGAGAACACAAAAACAGATTCGACATAACTTGCACTCAAAAGTCACTTCACTGACCAGAGTTTAGAGTTTCAAAATTACATCTAAAACTTTACCATGATCATCTTTTCTTTGAAACCGCCTTGCTTAAAGTCTTCTTATGTTCGAGTAAATGATTACTGTTTAAACAAGTGTCGTGGTTATTGCCCACATACACTTCTTGTTTAAAATTCATTTAATTTATTTTAAAATATATGTTATTAAGGACTAAAGAGAATATACGTTTTGCCAGACAAGACGTGGGTACATTTTTTAATAATTAGAAATTGTACGATTTTAAACTCACCTGTTTTTATTAATATGTTGTCAGCATATACACTCCGCGCAACATGAATAGGACCACCCGACTTGTTGCAAGCTTTCGGTGGTTTGAAAAACAATTCATTTACTAAAAATACAATGCAAGTTTGTAATGGTATGATATGGCAAATAATACGCATTATTGCGCAGTAGTGCCTAACGTTATGCATTGGGTGACGTAAGTACCACATACATATAAAATGCACCGCGCCGGTTGGATACGACCAGTATTTAATAGTAAGCTACCGGATGAGTGTCGAGTTACAACGTGTATCCGGATAAACAAACATCTGTAATTAAGGGTATTGTGCAACGATGGGACGACAGAAGTGCTTAAGTATGGAAGAAATTGGAAAAATTAAAGCGTTCCATCAAGAAGGGTATTCCTCAAGGGCTACTGCATAGAAAATAAGTCGATCACACCAGGTTGTGAACAATTTTATTAGGGATCCCGAGAATTATGGAAAACGTTTTAAAGGGCGAACAACATCCGTTACAACTAAGAGAGAACGTCGAGCCATATTACGCGAAGCATCGAATTCGGCATTAACGGCAAGACAAATCGCGAATAAAAATTAAACGGCGGCCTCCTTTAAGGGAATTTCAGCGCACTGCACGTCTTCAGTTTGCTCAAGCAAAAATGGGGTGGACAAGAGAATGGCAAACTATTATTTTCAGTGGGTCGTTATATTCATGTTGCGCGGAGTGTATGTAAAACGTTCCGAAACTATTTCATTTATCTATTGTAATACTTTGAAATTGAAATTTATCTGTTTTGTTTATTACTTTCGTGACGGAAATGTTCTGTAAATCGTAGCTAAAATACGACGTTGATGCTTTCACTTTATTTTCCGAAAGATTGACGTATAGTTCTCTCTCACTTATACTGTTTTATCCTTTCAATATATATATATATATATATATATATATATATATATACATGTAAATAGTATCTGGAATTGCCAAAGAAGTCCAAATTATCTGATGAGCCCTGGATTATTACCTTGCACGTTGTTGGTTGCTTTAGTGACAGAAGCGTTCCATATATAGCGATAGAAGTGTTCCATATAAATCAGTTAAAACGCGACATTAGGATTTCACTCCGTTTCGAGAGATTGACTTACAACTCTCATTCATTTATACCATTTCATCTTTTCAATATTAATGCATGATGTTTACAAGTACCAACAATATTCATATTGTCTGATGAGCCCTGGATTGTGCAAAATGCATCGCAATCATAATTTTGTTGGCAAATAGTTTATTATTTCAATGATCTTTCAAATATGTTTGCTAACGTATTTGAAATTTGCTAATGTTGGTACAATTCGAATTAAACAATAATATATGCTAGAATAAATATCATAATATCCTTATAATTGATTCAATAATTTCAGGAAGTGATATTTTTTATGCGTGTAATACGGTTCTAGAAATATATATGTGTGTATATTGAGACATTGCATAAAAGAGGTCTCAACAGAAATTATTCTTTAAAGTGTCTATAAAGTTGTTCAGTATTTTGCCTAAAATGTATTTAATATTAATGCAGAAAATTATATTTTGTTATCGTCAATAAGCAAAGAGATGCACTTACAAAAATACATCTTTTTTTCAGGATACAAGTCCTCTTGAAGTGGTTCAGTATTCAGATTTTACATCCGAAAAATTTAGGGAAATTCAAAAGAAAATAGAGCTTAGTTTAGAGAGAATCAAACCTCCCGAGGAATATAAAGACTTCACCGAAAAGCACAAGTAAGTTCTTCTAATATTATGCTACAACATGATTCGTATTTTATTGGAAAATGTAAAATACTCGCTTTTACTTCACGCGTATGAAGTAAAAGCGGCAAAGAAACGAACATATTTTCTTATAGCGACAGTTGAAATAACTTATTAAAAACGCCACAATTTTCTAAAACATCTGAAGTTCATAAA